>PISX010001031.1:0-47911 GCA_004024625.1 Mellivora capensis | reverse complement strand
CACTTATTTTGGCTCCACAACTTGTTCTGGTAATGTCATATAAAGTTCTAGGGTTGTTGGTACATTTGGGAAATCCCCATCAAGTTTCCTTCATGTCTGAAGTACAAGGGATCTGAAGATGTCTTGTGCAGCGAGAAACCTTAGATACTCTGCATTGTCAACATTCATTAATAGTTTGCAGTAGAAGAGTTCCTGGAAACCATTCCTACATTGAGACAACTGGCAATAACTCAGCACAAAAATAATTTCAAGCTGCATAACTACATTCCACTAAATCCAAACTAAATGTATCCAAACTCAGCTGGATTCCAAAAATGCCTAAGGACATGCCAGTGCCTCTCAACATGAAGGAGGTGCTAAGGAGGATAGTCAGAAGTGGAGGGTGGCAGTCTTAATCTGCTGTTAAAGATTTTCTGAATTTGGGACCCCCAGGCATCCCGGTGATTTAACTTTTTTTAAAATTAAGCAACACATCAGCCACGGGTGGCTCAGTCCTTAAGCGCCTGCCTTCAGCTTAGGTCATGATCCTGGGGTCCTGGGATTGAGTCTTGCATGGGGAATCCTGCTCAGTGGGGAGCTTGCTTCTCCCTCTGCAGGCCTCTTCCCCTACTTGTGCTTGCTCTCTCTCTCTCTCTGACAAATAAATACATAAAATCTTCAAAAGAAATTTTCCTAATTTAAAAAAAAATCTTAATAACTGTGTGACTTTGCTAAGATCCTTCCCAGAGGGTGCTGACACTTGAACTTCATTGGCTTCTTGGTAAATCCATCTCTGCCTACCTCACTGGGTTGTTCATAGCATTAAACAATAACCTGGATATGAAAGTACTTTTTAAACTATAAAGAATTACACAGAGGTAAGACAAGGATGATGATGGGCTCCCAGCCTCAGTCCAAGTTTTGTCCACTGTATATATGTGTGGAGATACCTAGTAAACTAGTGGGAAAAGCTAAAAGAATCCTATTTGTGAGAAAGTGGAAGGAGCTCCTGGTGAGAAAGTTTATCCTAAGAGGACAGCCAGGACTGACACATCGGACTTAATAATGAACCCTTGATATATACAGTAAGAGATGATTTTTTTTTCCTCTATGGACTATGTCTCATCCTTTCATGGGAGTCAGTTGTGGGGTGCATTATGAATAAACACTAAAATAACAATTTCATTGAATAACCTTATAAGTCGGGGCGTCTGAGTGGCTCAGTGGGTTAAAGCCTCTGCCTTCTGCTTCCTCCTCTCTCTCTCTGCCTCTCTGCCTACTTGTGATCTCTATATGCCAAATAAATAAATAAATATTTTAAAAAAGATTTTATTTATTTATTTGACAGACAGAGATCACAAGTAGGCAGAGAGGCAGGAAGAGAGAGAGAGGAGGAAGCAGGCTCCCTGCTGAGCAGAGAGCCCGATGTGGGGCTCTATCCCAGAACCCTGAGATCATGACCTGAGCCGAAGGCAGAGGCTTTAACCCACTGAGCCACCCAGGCGCCCCAATAAATAAAATCTTAAAAAAAAAAAAAAAGAATAACCTTATAAGTCATCTGGCCAAGGTTATGTGGTTGGAAAACTTTCCAAAACTCCACTCTAAAACTTCTTAGAGTTCAAAAGCCACAGTGATAGATTCACATCTTCAAACAGTTCAGTTGACTGAATAATAAACATCCCTGACCTTGCCTACGTAGTTTCATGTGCAAATATAATAAGAAGCTACTTATTTACATGAATTGCTATATTGTTATGCACAATTAAAGCTATTATTTTTATTAAAACTTTTTTTAAAGTTAGTATATAACACTGTCCATTTCTCCTGGGTCTTAGGCCAAGCCAATCCATTTAAAAAGAGTTGACATGATTGGATAAATACAGTAAAGAGAGAAAAAAGAGCAGCAGATTCTATATTTAAATTTTTTTCTATATTTAGTGGCGCCTGGGTGGCTCAGTAGTTAAACGTCTGCCTTGGGCTCAGGTCATGATCCCGGGGTCCTGGGGTGGGCTCCCGCATCAGGCTCCCTGCTCAGCAGGAAGGAAGCCTGCTTCTCTCTCTCCCACTCCCCCTGCTTATCTCTCTCTGTGTCAAAAAAAAAAAACAAACAAAAAAAAAACCACAAACTTTAAGAAAAATAATTTTTTCCATATTTAAAAACCTTTAAGTAATATTGTAAATATCTAATTCTACTCCATTGTTGACCCTAATTCCTCCTATATCTGAAATGGGAGTCAGGGATAATAGCAGCGAAAGTCTAATACAACTGGTAGTAAAGATTTCCTTCTTCCACTCCACTCTTTAGCATATCACTTGATAAATGAAATGGTTCATTTATTTTTTTAAAGGTAAGTTTTAATTTTTTTTGTTTTTTAAAGTAATCTCTACCTCCAATGTGGGGCTCGAACTCATAACCCCCAAATCAAGAGTTGCATGTTCTATTGACTGAGCCAGCCAGGCACCCCTAGTTCATTTCTTTTTTTTTTTTTTTTTTAAGATTTTTATTTATTTATTTGACAGAGATTACAAGTAGTAAGAGAGTCAGGCAGAGAGAGAGAGGTGGAAGCAGGCTCCCCGCTGAGCAGAGAGCCCCATTTTGGGCTCGATCCCAGGACCCTGAGATCATGACCCGAGCTGAGGCAGAGGCTTAACCCACTGAGCCACCCAGGCACCCCACCGCTGTTCATTTCTAATGAACACCAGAACTATGCCTTGACTGCGGAAAGTAAGAGAGGTACATCCAATATTAAACAGCCATATTGTTAGCCAGTCACACAGACACACGTAGTCCAAGATGTTCAGATTCAATTGAGCAAATATTTATTGAGTGCCTATAGGTGTCAGGCGCTATTCTAAGTGTTTGGCACATAGCTATGAACAACAACAACAAAAAGATCCCTGAGCTCACGCAACTTATATTGTAGCAGAATGTACACAGTAGTGCCTTGCTTCAAGTTAGTGTTGGATCTCCTAACTCAGAGTCACAAGGGAGCAAAGGTTCGCAAAGCGTTCCTCTACTCTTTTCACATCAGCCTCCCCAGTCATCAACAGGCAGGGGTCTTGCCGTCCAGGCCGGTTGTGCTGTCTATTTGGCTATCCCTTTCACTACCAAGAAAAAGCATCCTCACCTTTGGCGCTTCTCTTTTTTTTCTTCTCTCTCCATGACACCTACATCCTTTCCCCAGGATCCTACCTCTTTTCACCTCTGGCACAGGCTGTGAGCTCTATTCTATTTTAGATGACAACTGGGGTGTGTCTGATCCTTTTAGTGGAGTACATACAATCAGACTTTTCACATCACAAAACAGACCTCCCCCAATGTGTCACTATTCTAAAAGGGTCTGGGTCTTGGTCCCATCCTCAGCATTCAGTCATATTGTGCCTTTCTGTTCCCCCTGATATGTGCTATCCTCCAGTAAGGGAATGGCATACAGAGAGGAAAAGAATGTCTGTCCAGCCACAATAACAGTGAGAGAAACAGGAATGAAGATTAGGATACAGAAATGGAGTTTCCTGTAGATAATAGATTTTTGTTTCATTAAAAAATTTTTTGAACTTATTAATATGTATTAAGTATTATTTATTAAAATATGAATAATATATTCATTTTTAAGATTAAAGAAGTAAAAAATTACATTTAAATAATTAAATTTTTTTTTTTTACACATTGGTGGGTACACTGGGAACTCTGTGTGTGTGTGTGTGTGTGTGTGTGTATGTAAATACAAAAACCATTGCTTTGGTACTGCTTTAAGAGAGAAAAAACTTTGGTGGAGATCTTTTGGAGGATATCCCTGGTGCATGACCCAGTAATCCTTCCTTAACTCTAGAAATTGCTATTGGACTCCCAGTTCACTAACAATGGCTCACCTAGAGGTACATTTTAGACATGATCCTGACCATCTGGCCCCAACTGGTTAGAACAGGTATGGCCAACTAGAGAGACAAATCATAAGCAATAAACATAATAAATAAGTAAATTATTTAGTATATACTTGATGATAAATGCTATGGAGAAAAAAAAAACAAATCTGTTGTCTTTAGCATTTGGGATTTAGACTAAGAAATTCTAGTTTAGTCTAGACTGATCTAAGATGAAGGAGATCTAGAGTCAGAAGATGAGGGACAGTTCTCTTCTGCATGCCGTGTGAACTGAAAAGCAAAGAAGAGGGTCTCTTCAAAGAGCAAAGAATGAAGCAGGTGTTCAGAAGGTAGCAGACTGTATCCTGATGGCTTTTCAGTTCTACTTCCATTCTTTTCTTGAGGCATAGCTGTAATTTTTGCTCTTAGTTTCCCTAAGATATTACCTTGTTTATCTATCTATCTATCTACCTATCTCTTGCTAAAGCTAGTTTTAGTTTCCTTTGTTCCTTGCAACCAAAGAGAGCAAACAATAATGATAAAAATATCAGCAATTGTAGCCAATATTTATTAAGCCCCTAGTAGGTGCTAGGGTCTGTGCTAAGTACTCTAGGTATTTTATCCCATTAGATGTAAATTTTGTCTGTCACATTTAAAAAATTATTTTGTGGGACGCCTGGGTGGCTCAGTTGGTTGGATGACTGCCTTCGGCTCAGGTCGTGATCCCGGCGTCCTGGGATCAAGCCCCGCATTGGGCTCCTTGCTCGGCAGGGAGCCTGCTTCTCCCTCTGCCTCTGCCTGCCTCTCTGCCTATTTGTGGTCTCTCTCTGTCAAATAAATAAGTAAAATCTTTAAAAAAATAAAATAAAATAAAAAATTATTTTGTTTTCCAATTTTAAATATTTTGGAACCATTTTTTTTCTGAACAAACTTTTTTCAGAAAGCTTGGAAAGTACATGAAAGTATGAAGGAAGAGAAAAGCATATCCCATAACCTCATTAACAAGAGAGAGCCATAGTTAACATTTTATCTTTGCTTACACCTCAGAAAATTCTTATTTCCCCACAACCATCCCAATTCCGTTATCTTCTATCCAGACTTCCAGTTTCCAAATTAAGAGTTAAGATAGCACAAATACAAGAAAATAGAGTAAAAGAAAAAGAAAACTTCAAACTGCCAGTTGAATTCAGGGACAATATCTTGTCACCTTTGCATCCTCAACATTTATCTGCCAATAGTTTAATGTATCAAAACCCTAAGTTTCTTGGGGCGCCTGGGTGGCTCAGTGGGTTAAAGCCTCTGCCTTCGGCTCAGGTCATGATCCCAGGGTCCTGGGATCCAGCCCCGTATTAGGCTCTCTGCTTGGCAGGGAGTCTGCTTCCTCCTCTCTCTCTACCTGCCTCTCTGCCTACTTGTAATCTCTGCCTGTCAAATAAATAAATAAAATCTTTAAAAAAAAAAACCCAAAAACCCTAAGGTTCTTAACTGGCCTCTCCCCATTGTATGTTTTGAAATACACATGGAGATGAAACTTCCATGCAAAGTTCTAGCCTCAGTATGTGTTTGGGTCAATCAATCACTGAGTCTATACTTATAGTTCTGAAACTTAAAGTGGCTTTCAGATTGACAGCCTTGAGGCATTTGGGGTATTTTCAAACACCAAAGATTCCCCATTATGTTCATCACCCTATGCTTTATAAAGACTAAAAAGATAACTGATATATTTTAGAAATATTTTCAATGGAGTGGACAGAAAAGGAATTTTCTGGTTAAGTTTCAATGTGTCAAAGAATTCAATTAACAGGAAACATCTTATACCCTGAAAATCTTGATAAATCTCAGGTATGATTAGAAGGTGAAACAGTTCTTGGGGCATGTGGGTGGTTCAATAGGTTAAGTGTTTGACTCTTGATCTCAGCTCAAGTCTTGATCCCAGGGTCATGAGTTCCAGCCCTGTGTTGGGCTCCATGCCTACTAAAAAAAAAAAAAAAAAAAGAAGAAGAAAAAGGTGAAAGAGCTCATATTAATTTTTCTGCAGATTCCCTGCTTATTTTTCTTGAGTCTCTGGATAAGTCTATGCATAATTGAACTCCAAAAAGTTTTTCCAAAATAGTATCTATCCAGGTAGCCACAGTCCAAGAACTATTCAGTTTCTGGAATTACTTGAAAAAACTCAGAAGGCAAAATGTTGTGCAAATTCTTTGCACATTCCTTGGACAAGTGCTGGCTACCAGTTCTAATGTGGTTACATTTCCAGTTAAACCAGAAATTTGAAATTCAGCTACTTATTCCTATAGTCTGCCACAGTTATTATAATGACACTTGATGGTTATGGATCATAGAAAATATTGTACTTATAAATATTCTTAATAAAGTGAACATAAAAGAATTACTCAATTGTTAAACAAGCTCACTGTGACTTCAGTCCATTCAATTTTATACAACCTCGTTTAGAACATTATATGTTCTCATTCCTAAACTGCTTTCAAAATTCCAGTTTTGGACTTTTGCATATAAGCTGACAAATGATCACTTTGAGCCAAAGCTTGGTGAAGCTGGTTGCCAACCAACAGGTCCATTTTTTGCAGTTTCTTCATTGTAGTTGTGTAATTATTTAAATATTTGCTTGCGTATTGTTCTTATTTCCTAAGAAAGTGAGAAAATGAAAAAACGAAAATCCAGACTCTAGAGATAAATTGAGGCTCAAAGCTCACTACGGCTGAAAAAAAATGTAGAAATAAGATAAACTGTTGGTCACAGCTTTATAAATATTCTACAGGTCTCTTTCAAGAGCAAACGGTTAGGTCCAAAACTGAGAGTGATGAAATTTTTCTCTCAGAAGGTAAGATGCTTTTGCTTTCTTACAGCTTCTAACCAATCTACTTGAAGATAAATTTTACACATGGCTGGTGTAATAGTTTCCTAGAGCTGTTGTAACAAACTACCACAAACACAGAGGCTTAGAAGAAAAGAAATTCATTCTCTCAACTGTTCTGGAGGCCAGAAGCCCAAAATCAAGATGGCAGCAAGGCCATATTCCCTGTGAAGGCTCAAGACAAGAATCTGTCCTTGCCTCTTTCCTTGCTTCTGGTGCTTGCTGGTAATCCCTAGCACTCCTTGGCTTGAAGATATCTCATGCCAACCTCTGTTGTGGCCTGGCCTTCTTCCCTGCATATCTTCTTAAAACAATATTGGTCATTGGATTTAGGGCCAACCCTAATCCAGTATGATTTCATTTTAACTAATTACATCTGAAAAGAACCTACTTCCAAATAAGATCACATTTTGAGGTTCCAGGTGGACCTGAATTTTGGGGGCTACTATTTGACTCAGTAAAGCTAAGTTCACGGATCATGGTTAAGATTTCATCAAGTCCACAGGGTGCCTGTGTGGCTCAGTGGGTTAAAGCCTCTGTTTTCAGCTCGGGTCATGATCCCAGGGTCCTGGGATCCAGCCCCGTATTGGGCTCTCTGCTTGGCAGGGAGCCTGCTTCCTCCTCTCTCTCTGCCTGCTTGTTATCTCTCTCTGTCAAATAAATAAATAAAATCTTAAAAAAAAAAAAAGATATCATCAAGTCCAGTTTTTAATTCTAAATCAAGTCATATTTGGTGGTAAAAGATCAGAAATTTGTTCAAATTAGCTCACGTAAGGAAACAATTCTTATGGGGAGTCCAAGGAAAACAGAATAATCAGGACAAAAATTAGGACACATCAGGTTTCCTTAGCCTACACGTATGTAGACAGTTAAAGACCGTTACTGTTTTGATATAATTGATATACTAAATTTTGATATAATTTGATATACTGAATTGATATAATTCAGCTAAAAGTTCCATCTCTTGCTGGGTCTTCATTCACAGCCTGTCTCATGATAATTTTGTTTGGCTCAGCTCAGCCTATGGACAACATTTTCTTGGTTCAGGTTCCACTGGAGGCTCAGTCAGGTGTGTGCATGTGTGTGCGCGCGCATGAGAGAGAGTGAGAGAGAGAGAAAGAGAGAGAATACGTAGGGCTGTGATAGGAACCATTCTCTTAAAAGAGTTTGCAGGAGGGGAAGCAATTATTATCCTCTCTAATACGTTTCGATAAATGAATCTTTTCTGCCTTTACTGTAGTGAAGAAGTATTTGTCATAAGTTTACTTTCTTAATTATATTAATCATATAAAACAACGGGAGTCTGGCATCCCAAGATTCATAATAAAAATACACTGTAATGTGATTGTTCAAAGTTTAATTACCATGAAAATTCTTTCAGTCCTATAATCATTTATCTCCTAATACTAACAATTTGAGGAAGCAAGCAGTTTGAGAAAATATGACTCCAAATAATTTCTCATTTTACCACCACTATTAGAAAAAATTATCGGGGTGAGGGGAGCAGAATTTCTTTGACTTTGGGGGATATAATTTTCAAAAATATTGTTATAATATATATATTTTTTAATTTCTTGAAGAGTTTATCATCTTATTTCTTTTCTCTTCTGCAACTCAGAGACCCCGAATTGGATTACTCATCAACCTTGGGTTATAAACACATCCATCACTGGTGCATGGATTGTCCTTATTCATTCATACATTCAATCACTTATCATTTAATGAACATATGTGAAACCACCATTCTTCCTAAGACTAAAGCTTTGATAGGAATACATCTACCTGTGCACTCATTCTCCCATCTTGTCCCCCTGTGTTCCCCCTTCCCTTTGTACTTCAGGGGAACCACCCCCCTGAGCTTTGCTTTTGAACATTATAAACAAGTTATCATATTATGTCACTAAGATTTACTCATGTTGTTTATACCTGTGGTTTCTTTCATGTTTTGAAAATATTTGGTTATAGTTTGTTTTCCCTGCTAGCTAAGTAATACTTAATTTCGATTAAACAACTTTAAGAAACTGGAAACTGATAGAGCCACTGAGTGGCTCAGTCAGTTAAGTGTCTGCCTTCAGCTGAGGTCATGATCCCAGATTCCTGGGATGGAACCTTGCACTGGGCTTCCTGCTCAGTGGGGAGTCTGCTTCTTCCTTTCCCTCTGCCCCTCCCCCTGCTTGTTCTCTCTCTCTCTCTCTCTTACTCTCCTCTCAAATAAATACATAAAATCTTAAAAAAAAAAAAAAAAGGAAGCTGCTATAACTTATGATGGCGCAGGTCAGCCTTCACAGTTTAAACTGAAGAGAGATGTGCACGGAGACTAAGATATTAGAATTCAAATAAAGACTTTAAATTCCTATGACAAGTTAATCACTAACATCTTGGTCATATTAGACCAAAATGATTCAGACTTCGTATTTTTTAAAATTTTAAATATTTTATTTATTTGACAGCACAAGCAGAGGGAGAAGCAGGCAGAGGGAGATGGAGAAGCAGGCTTCCAGTTGAGTAAGAAAACCCAATGTGGGGTTTGATCCTAGGACCCCAGGACCATGACCTGAACCAAAGGCAGATGCCCAACGACTGAGCCACCCAAGCACCCCCAGGCTTCATATTTTTTGTCTTTATCAGTCATTAGTGAAACATGTCAAACTTACTTAGTTCAGTACAGATAGATAAATTATTATTATTATATGCCTAAATAGATTCCAATTTTAGCAAATCTAAGCCAAGATGTCAGTGATATCCAGAAAGACACTAAAATAAAGCACCATTTTTTCAAGTTTCATAGTGATTATGACAGATGGTTAATTTCTCTGTGACCAGAGGTACACGGATGATTCATATGCATAATTTGTGAAAATACTCAGAACAGGGGCGCCTGGGTGGCTCAGTGGGTTAAGCCGCTGCTTTCGGCTCAGGTCATGATCTCAGGATCCTGGGATCGAGTCCCACATCGGGCTCTCTGCTCAGCAGGGAGCCTGCTTCCCTCTCTCTCTCTCTGCCTGCCTCTCTGCCTACTTATAATCTCTGTCAAATAAATAAATAAAATCTTAAAAAAAAAAAAAAGAAAATACTCAGAACAGATTTAGTTTATTTCAGATTGAAAAGCAAATAAGTAATTTCAGATAAACAGAATAGACACATTTTTTTAGAACTGCATTAAATATCTTAAATATTTTTGTATTTTTATCTGTTTGATTATACTTTACCTTAGTCCACTTTCACTATGCACAGCTTTAGTCTCCTATTACCCCAATTCATCCTTTTAAACTATCACCCTCCTCAACATCTGTAGCATTCAATATGAACACAGTTTATCTTCTAACCTCATTTTCTGTCAATCACTCCTCCAAATTCTATACTCTAGAACTGCACTGTCCAATATAATAGTGACCTAGCCACATGTGGCTAGATTTTAAAATTAAATTAAATTAAAAATTCAGGGGGCTCCTGGGTGGCTCAGTGGGTTAAGCCTCTGCCTTCAGTTCAGGTCATGATCCCAGGGTCCTGGGATAGAGGCCCGAATCGGGCTCTCTGCTCAGCGGGGAGCCTGCTTCTCCCTCTCTCTCTCTGCTTGCCTCTCCATCTACTTGTGATCTCTGTCAAATAAATAAATAAAATCTTAAAAAAAAAAAATTCAGTTCCCTGGTTGTAGTAGCCACTTTTCAAGTGTTAGTCACACTTTTCATCATCTTCATTGTTATTACCTGGTCCTTACTACCATCTCTCCTTGGGATTTTTGTAGTTGTCTTATACTTGGTTACCCTAATTCTATACTTGCATTTCTACATTGTTTTCAACCCAGCAGCTAGAATGATTCTTTCATTTTATATATATATATATATAGAGAGAGAGAGAGAGAGAAAGAAAGAAAGAGAGAGAGAGAGAGTGAGCTTATGTAGAGCCTAGTATGTAACAGTTCCAATTCTAGGCACTTTACAAATGTCAACTTATTTATTCCTCATAATGACCCTCAGAGATAGAAACTGTTATATCTGTTTTACAGATGAGAGGAAAATAAGGCACAGGAAGACTAAGTAATTTGCCCAAGGTTGCCTGGCTCATGGAACATAAATCATATCATGTCACTTCTCTGTTTAAAATACTTCAATAATTCCCCCATCTCAGTCATAGTACAAGCCAAAGTCCTTCCAAAGACCAAGGGCCTAAAAGGCTACATGTGATCTGCATTCCTCTTCCACTCCATTTTTCTCCATAACAATTTATTTATTCTCTAGTCTATCTCTTTCCAAACAAATTAAGTTTCACCAGGGTAGGCAGGAATTTCTGTTCCCCTCTCCACTACCAATTTTTTCTAAATGCCCAAAACAATGTCTTGCATAGCAGGCAATCTATAATCATTGCACAAATAAATGTATCCCTTCTCATATACAGCAAGTGGAGACAAATGTTTAAAAAGGGAGGCTAAAAGCAGAGATTTCAGAATTCCTATTTTTTCAGAATTGTATAAATTCTATTTATTTATTTTGGGGGGGGTTGGAGGAGCAGAAAGAGAGGGAGAAAGAATGGAGAATCTGGGGCACCTGGGTGACTCAGTCGGTTGAGCCCAACCGCTGCCTTTGGCTCAAGTGATGATCCCAGGGTCCCGCCAACCCTACCCGCACCCCCCACCCCCGCCTGCCTCTCTGTCTACTTGTGATCTCTGGCTGTCAAATAAATAAATTAAATCTTTAAAAAAAAAAAAAAAAGGAGAATCTAAAGCAGGCTCCATGCCCAGTGCAGAGCCCAATACCAGGCTTAATATCACAACCCTGGGACCATGACCTGAGCCAAAATCAAGTGGCCTTAGCCAACTAAGCCACCCAGGTGCCCCTAAATTTAGTTTACTTACATGTTGTAATCCTTAGGGCTTACTAATCTTTTGAGTGTTTATAAAGTCAAACAATATTAACAAAGTCATAAATTGTGTAAAATTTAAACTTATAAGCACATATAAAATTCCATTTAATAGTGGGTAAATTACTCGGATAAAAAAAGAAAATGAAAAGCATCACTCTTCTGTTATTTATGACAGATTAAAAAAAAAAACCAAACACCTTGAGAGAGAGCACTTAAAAGAGAGTAGGTTTTGGTAAGTTCAGTTGTTTGGATGATGAGCTTAAATGGATTGTCTCCTACTCTAAATGCCCAAGAACAAAGCACTGACTTTTGGGTAGTTCTAGCAAATGAGCAACTACGGCCAGTTCCATTCCAAGATGAGAGCTCCCTTGTGTAATATCTGAGAAACAATTCAGTGAGTACATTACCTTTAATATTTTTCAGACCAAGTAAAGGATGTGGAAAAGACCAGTGGATATGCATCAAAAATAATAATCGAATATAGCCGAATATAATTTTAAACTATGGTAGTGATCAGTTTCAAAAGCTGAATGCTATTTTGTATTATTCCATTCTTTTTTCAACTTCATCTTCTCATACATGAGCACCTCAGGTTCATTTGCCTTTTTTTTTTTTTTTTTTTAAACATTAAACTGTTCAAACCCACTGCTTTGGGTCTTCCTTTGGATAAAAGAAAAAGTTATTCTGGGTATATTTAAAACATTTTTTAAAAATATTTTTATTTCCATATTCACAAGAACCATCTAGCTAATTTGCAAATACGCTTACTTCTGGGTGTCACTCAGAGATCCTTATTCTCTAGGTTTGGGAGTGGAGCCCAGGAACCTACGTTTCAGACCATTCTTTGAGAACTATTCGACTCAAAGCTACTTTCGTATTTTCTATCTTTCAAATATTAATTTTAGAAATGCAAAGAGGGGAAGGCAAAAACTCCTGTGGCTTTCAGAAGGAACAAGAGTGAGTAGCTCACGTCGTGCCATGTTGTAAAACTTTTCCTCAGTTTGCAGATCTTCTGTTCCTGGAGAGAAAATTCGTTCATTTTCACCGAGTAATTAACCGTCTTTCAAGCAGTTCCGTCCATGCCTCTCAGGATGACCCCCAAAAGTCATGAACTCATCTTCGCGGCGTAACGTAAAGCTCATCTCGTCTTGCCTGCCCTCACAGGGGCCTCTGGGACCGGATTCTCTTCCCGCCACAGGGGCCCCTCCTCTGCCTGCCCTTTGGGTCCAATCCTCCCAGAGGCGCTCCGCGCGACAAGTCTTGGCGCCAACCAGGTGGCGGCGCTGTCCGCCCCGCGCGCGGCCGCCTCGGGCCCGAGGGAGGCGGAGGCACGGCCGGCGGAGGAAGGGGAGGGAGCGAGGCGCGCGCCCTGCTCTCGCGTGCTCTCGCACCGCTCGCGTGACCGGCTGGTGTGTGCGCGAAGGGCCGGCTCCCGGGAGCACGGACGGCCGGGCGCGCGCCGCTGCGAGGAGCGTCCGGGTCCCGGTCGGCGGGCCCGGCCGGCGCGAGGTGCGGGCGGGCGGGCCGTGGGGGTCTCGGGCGGACACGGGCGCACACGCTCCCGGAGGAGCCTTCTCGGAGGCTGCTCTTCCTCGGCCAGACGGAGAGCGGCAGTGTCTCCCCGCCCAGCGCACACTCGCCCCGCGTCTCCCCCCGCGGCGGCTGCTCCTCCTCGGCACCGCCAGCCCCAGCGCCGCTCCGGGGCGGGCGGCGGCGGCGGCGGCGGCGGGACCCGCGGAGCCGCTTTGTGTGCAGCCCGACGAGGGGCGGCGGCGCAACCACCTGACAGAGGCCCGGGAGCTCGATGCACCTTCCGCCCGCATGAGGAGGAGGAGGTAAAGGCGGCGGCGGCTCGGCTCCCGCCCTCGGTTGGTGGAGGGAGGGGACGGAAGGGGAGACCAGAGCGGGCGGGGGGGGGGGGCGCGGGACCGAGGCCCGGCGGGGCTGCCGGGAGGTGCCAGTAAGGCCTCGGCAGCGCCGGACGGCGCCGAGCGGTCGGGGGCGAGAGAAGCCGCCGGGGCCCCTCCGCCGAAGTTGAAGGAACAAAATGTGAAGTGCGGAGCCGCGTCAGCCGCTTCCTGGCGTGGGGTTTGGGGTGGAGGGCGGCTTGTTTTCCCCTCCCGCGGGACAGGGGAGGGGCGGGAGTGTGGCGGGGACGCCGGAGGTCCCGAAGCTCGGCCCGGCAAAGGCGTTCGTTTCCCGGAGCCGCCGTTGCGTGTGGGTCGGGTTGGGTCCCTAGTTTTGCGGCCTAAGCCGAGCCCTATAGGCCTCGCGTCTCCTTTCCCGGAGGGGACTGGCCAGGCGGGGACTCGGAGCTTCTCTCCGACCGAGCGGGGGCCGTGAGGGCCTCGCCGGGCTCGGGAGGCTGCCAAACTTCGGACCTCGGTGCTTGGGGGTGGATTTCATTGTAAAAGGCGGAATGGGAAACTCCTGGCGCTTGCTCCGCGCTTCCCGCGGCCGCTGGGGTCGGAGAGCTCCGTGGGCCCGGGGCTGGCGGGGCCCGCGGGAGTGGGGGTGGCGGGGCGGCCACCAGGGTCCAGGCCCGGGGAGGGGCGAGTGGCGGGGCCGCCGCCGAGTCCCCGGCCTTCCCGGAGGAAGGGCCCTTTGCAGATTAGAGATTTTTGAAATGAAAAAAGAGGTTACAAAGTCTCCCTTTTCTCGCTGAACTTTTGTTTTCTGACCGATAGAGGCCGGTAGAGGACTGTGAAAGAAAAGTTGTCCCCCAGGATGGACTTCACCGCGCAGCCCAAGCCTGCCACTGCCCTCTGTGGCGTCGTGAGTGCAGACGGGAAGATCGCTTACCCTCCGGGGGTAAAGGAGATCACCGACAAGATCACCACGGATGAAATGATCAAGCGACTGAAGGTAAACGACTGGACACAGTGTTCACACTTCAGACGTTTGTGGGAGGGGGTGCTCTGTCCTGTGGTATTACTGCACTGCTAGGCCTGCCTTTTACAGTTTCACCTACCCGGCGGTTTTAAGGTATTTTATCATCTCGTTTTTTTACTCTCTCTGAAAGGTATTATTCTTTCTTGGCTATATCTTTGAATAGTTCTGTAGGAATATAATCATTATGGGAAATTAAAGGGAACGTGCTTGTTTTATCAAACATGAGAATTTAAGTGCTTTTTAAATAACTTTTTTCTAGAAATATTTATGAGAATACTGTTCAAAGTACCTTACAACCTTAAATGGAGGCAAAGCTTGCCGAGGAGGGTTCCAATTTCCGTTGTTTTCTGAGATCGATTGATTTATCACCAAAGCATTTTATTAAATGGTCACAATTTTCTAATATCCAGAAGCTTAAATATGAATTTAGTATGGTTAAACTTTGACAGAATGTACTGACTTCAAAATTCAGTGACGTAAGGTGATGATTTAGGTCCATATGTTCAAAGGGGTTTTCAGGAGAATATTTTAGCTCTTTTTAAGTTAGCTTATTTAAGCCGTGGTGATCTTAAGATCGAGATTGTAAGTTCCAGCCTTATGTTGGTCAGCTTTTTGCTTTTTTCTGTTGCATGGTCATAGATTGTGCTCACAGCCTTATGACATAGTGCTGTTCTTATTAAGGGATCGACTTGATGCAGTGGTTCTCAACCAGGGTATTTTCTTTCTTTCCTTTCTTCCCTCTTCCTTCCTTCCTCTTCCTTTCGTTCACGTAGGCTCTACGGCCAGTGTGGAGCTCAGTGCAGGGCTTGAACTCAGGGCCATGAGATCAAGACCTAAGTTGAGATCGAGTCCAGGACTAAAGCAACTGAGCCAGCCAGATGTCCCTCAGCCTGGGCATATTTGACCCCGAGGGAACAACTGTCGGTGCTGGAAATTTTTTGGTTGTCACAACTAGGGCTATAATGGAGCAAGGAGAGGGAAAGACTTGAGGCAGATCCAGATAGGAAACTGGTAAAAGTGTAGGTGAAAGATGTTGAAATCTTGAAGCTGGGCTATGGTAGTGGGAAGAGAGGTAGAGAAGGATCCAAGAAATGTTTCAGAGTTAGAATCAATCAGACTTGGTGGGTGGTGAGGGAAGAAACAGTGATGACAGTGTTTCAACCTTGGGCAACTTGATGAAATGTATTTTTAGGGAATCATCTTGCCCCTTTGTTCTAGAGCTTAGTATGTAGTGCCTACTAAATGTTTATGATGTGAGTGCTTAATGAATATTTAAAGTATTCCTTTACCTTAGTTTTTAAAATCTAATTAGATTCTGTAATTTGTTGACTCTCTTGAAGGAAAAGGACACAGTACCTTCCATTAAAATAGATTTGATACTAGAGATTATACATGAGGTGAGGTCCTTAATTGATGCTTTTTAAGGTTATATTGAATGGTGTTGCTGAAAAATTATGAAATGCAAAGCTATTAAGTAAACAATTTATATCTTTTAATTTTTATTTTCATATCAAAAATAATGAAATCTTGAATTCTAGTGATGGATAATCCATATGTACTTTTTCTACTTGAGGATAGAGTATCAGAAATGCTGTTATATAATTGGACATGTAACCAAGTCTAGAATGAGCTTTGGGTTAGGATATCATTTGTTATGAGTTCTTTTGGAAGTTAAAATTGACATGCATTTTAACCAGTTTGAATGTCCTGCTAAAATTTTTTTTTCTTAAGAATCTTATGATTTTGGGGCGCCTGGGTGGCTCAGTGGGTTAAAGCCTCTGCTTTCGGCTCAGGTCATGATCCCAGAGTCCTGGGATCGAGCCCCGCATCGGGCTCTCCGCTCTGCGGAGAGCCTGCTTCCTCCTCTCTCTCCCTGCCTGCCTCTCTTGCCTACTTGTAATCTCTGTCTGTCAAATAAATAAATAAAATCTTAAAAAAAAAAGAATCTTATGATTTTGTTTTCCCCTGTTTTTCTAAGTCTGTTTTGAATTGTGCTTTTTAGGGATCCCTGGTTAGTTAAAGTAGTACTGTCTCAATGGAAGTATAGATTTTTAATACTGTTTAACCAGTTTTGATACTTTTTGTGTTTATTAAACCCTTAATTATGGGCAAATTTTATAAATTCAGTAGTTTTTTTTTATTATAACATAGCAACAAGGTTCAAATGCTGTATAAATGCAAGCTGAGCTTAAAGAAAGGAAAATATCTTAGTGGAATTCAGAGATGTTTGGTCCATTCTCTTCAGTTTTCAAGAATGGGACAAATATTTTTAACAAAACCATAATTAGAGTTAGAAGGATCTTAAAAGAAATTCTAAAACTCCCTGTATTTCACAGATAAGAAAATTTAGGGCCAGAGTGGCCAAGTAACATGTATCGAGATCAGTCATAGAGTGGCTTAGTGGCAGAACCAGGGGAGTAGTATCTAATTTATTTTCATTCTTATAGCTGATTTTCTTAAAAGGATCTAAGTATAACTAAGAAGTTGTGATTTTTTTTTTTTGCAATTAAAAAAAAGAGAAGGGAATCAATGAGTTAATTTGCTCTTCTGCAAGGAGATAATAGGACAGCATTTTTTTTTTTTTTTTTTTTTTTTAAAGATTTTTATTTATTTGCCAGAGAGAGTGAGCACAGGCAGACAGAATGACAGGCAGAGGCAGAGGGAGAAGCAGGCCCCCTGCTGAGCAAGGAGCCTGATGTGGGACTCGATCCCAGGAGGCTGGGATCATGACCTGAGCCGAAGGCAGCTGCTTAACCAACTGAGCCACCCAGGCGTCCCTGGACAGCATTTTTTTAAAAAAGATTATTTATTTATTTGTCAGAGAGAGCGCGCGTGCGAGGGAGCGAGCACAGGCAGGCAGAGAGGCAGGCAGAGGCTGAGGGAGAAGCAGGGTCCCTTGCCGAGCAAGGAGCCGGATGTGGGACTCTAAAAGTGGGGATCCCAGGACGCTGGGATCATGACCTGAGCCGAAGGCACCCGCTTAACCAACTGAGCCACCCAGGCGTCCCGCATTTTTTTTTTTTTTTTAACACTAGAAGCAATTGTAAGCTTTTTCAAGAAAGTTTTGACACTTTCTTGAAAATGGTTCTTAGGGTATGTTTTTGGAATAGCTAAGATATACTTTTGGGTATATATTATAGGTTTTAATTTCAGTTTTCAAGGAAGTATTTTAAATATTTTTACACTTCCAATCACACTGGCCTTCAGTCAGTTCCTTGAACATGCCATGTTCATTTCTACCTAGACAGATTCCACATTGCATAACCCATATGTGTACTCTTCTTCTCAACTTCCTTTGTCACTCATGTGTTCCATCTTTGTCACTCATTTGTTGTTCTTAAGGGAAGTCTCTTAGATTCCCCATTACGTGTTCTTTTAGCTCCTTCATATAATTTTTTACAGATCTGTTACATTCATGCATATGTTTATTGGTTTGTCTCCCCAACTTTGTGTAAGCTTCATGAATACAGGTACCATGTCTCTTTTTGTTTACTTTTTTACCCTGCCAGCACCACATTTAATGCCTGGCACAGTTAGGTGCCCAGCAGATAATTGGTCAGTGGACGAATGAAAACTTTGTATTAATATTGGACTAGAAAAAATAATAATAGTGGATTAGAGAAATATCTGTATTTTGGAAATGAAGGATAATTTGGAAATATTTTGAATTGCAACTAAGTCTTTACCACCAAGATTGCATACCAGAAAGATACCGTGGATATTTAGAATTTTAGATCCAAAAGATAGCTTAGAGGTTATTTGGTTCTGTTCTGATTTTCCAGATGAAGAAATGGGAGTCTGTGATATTGTGACTAACCCTAGTTACAGAAAGCTGAAAACTGTCATTAACAGTTTTGTTGGTTAGGGTGGCCTTGCTGGCTCAGTTGGTAGAGCATGCAACTCTAGATTTCAGTGTAATGAGTTCAGGCCCCATGTTGGGCGTGCAGCCTACTTTTTAAAATAAATAAACAGTTTTTATTACTTAGATAAGTTACAACTATATATTAATTTTAGAGATATTAAAGGCCATACAAAAGTTACCTGTTAGAAAGGACAGCTGATTGTTTACTACCAATGGTACATTAAGCATCAAGGTTTATGGTTCACGAACAGCCTTCCTTCTGTATAGTTAAGGATTCTGAAACTAACGTAGCAGTCGTGTCTGATACCTTTTATAACATTCAAAATACACCTATAAACAGTGTTGTACAAAGTTCCATTAAGTGCTTCTACGCACAGTTTATTATATACAGTGGGTTTCAAATCATGTATTAATATAGAACTATATGTTACTCAAATTTTCTTTCTTTCTTTCTTTCTTTCTTTTTGGCTAATATTTTATTCCTTTCTTGCTGTTTTGGAAGTGGAAGATCCTTGATAAGCCTTGATTTTTACAGAGAGGGATGGACCAGGTTGAAGATTTATAAGTATTTATTTAAATAATGTCTGCACCCAACATGGGGCTTGAACTCAGGACCCGGAGATCAGTAGTCACACACTCCAGCTGAGCCAACCACGGGCCATGAAGATTGTTCCTTATATCCACTTCTTATTGCCTGAGATGAGAGTTCAGTACCCCAGACAGTTCTCTGGCTATTAACTTCATACCCACTGGCTATTAACTTCATACCCAAATCTGCAGTATTCATTCAGTCACAGAATTATATCAAAATTCTTACTCCTTTGGTGTTAAGAATTGGGAAAGATTAAATAAATAACAGGGTTTCGTTGTTCTGAATATGTCCCCCATTTTTCTCCCACCAGTGTTATTTCTTTTTTTTTTTCCCCAAGATTTCTTTTTTTAAAGATTTTATTTATTTATTTAACAGAGAGATCACAAGTAGGCAGAGAGAGAGAGAAGGAAGCAGGCTCCCTGCTGAGCAGAGAGCCCGATGCGGGGCTCGATCCCAGGACCCTGGGATCATGACCTGAGCCGAAGGCAGAGGCTTAACCCACTGAGCCACCCAGGCACCCCCCACCAGTGTTATTTCTGTATTTTTCCTGTCATCTTTGTCTTTGTGTCAACCATTCCCTCTACCCCACACTCTCACTTCTCCTTTCTATGGTATGGCTTGTTTGATATAGTTAGGGATTAGGATATGGTGGGCTTGATTTAAGGGAAGGCATCTCTCTTTTCTCATCAATTGTAGGTTGTGAGGGAAAGAAGAGATAAGGGGCAGGAAGGCCGGCCATGAATTCTTTCCTGTCTTTTCCTCCAGGTGGATCCCAGAAATAACTGTTTGGATTATAATTATTTTCACTTCCATAAAAGATTTTTATTTATCCCTAAATGCCACCTAGGATGCTTATTTTATTATATAATTCAGTATTAACTGCCAATCTAAAATCTGTTCATATATTTTATTTTAATATTTGTATTCAATCTTCTTTGCAGAAGATTCTGCTAGGAAATTAAAAAATTAAATAGGCAAGATTTCTTAAAATGAAGCCCTGTAATATAGCCAATATGTATTTGGGGAATAATGCTAACTAGCACAGTTCTTCTTTTAGACTTGCATTTGTATAGAGGAACTATTCTGCTCATTTGTTGCTGTGTGAAGAACTACCCCAAACCTAGTGGTTTAAAATAGTGAAGTCTTGTTTTGTTTTGTTTGTTTTTAATTTTAATGTAAAATATATATAATAGATTTTACCATTTTAATCATTTTTAAGAGTACGGTTTTGTGGTGTCAAGCACATTCATATTGTTGTGCAACTGTCGTTACCATTCATCTCCAAAACTGTTTCATATTCCCCAGCTGAAACTTTGTACCCACTAAACAGTAACTCTTGGGGCACCTGGGTGGCAGTGGGTCACTTGGTTAGGGGTCTGCCTATAGCTCAGATCATGATCTCAGGGTTCTGGGATGGGGCCTGGTGTCGCATTGCATCAGGCTCCCTGCTCAGCTGGAGTCTGCTTCTCCCTCTCTGATTGCTCCTCCCCCTGCTTGTGGGAGCGCATGTGCGGGCGCCCTCCCTCTCTCTCTCAAATGAATAAATGCAGGGTGCCTGGGTGGCTCAGTCGGTTAAGCCATTAAGCGGCTGCCTTCAGCTCAGGTCATGATCCCAGGACCCTGGGATCAAGCCCAGAGTCAGGCTCCCTGATCCTGCTTCTCCCTCTCCTTCTGCCCACTTTCTCCTACTTGTGCATGCACACATGCTCGCTCTCTCTGTTGAATAAATAAGTAAAATCTTTTTAAAAAACGAATAAAAGAAATCTTAAAAAAACAGTAACTCTGATTCCCATTTCCCCCAGCCAGGGGCAACCACCTTTCTACTTTGTGTCTCTGAATTTAATTATTCTAAGAGCCTAGTATAAGTAGAATCATACAGTGTTTGTCCTTTTGTGACTGGCTGTTTCACTTAGCATAATGTCTTCAAGGTTCACCCATATAGTATGTGTCAGAATTAAGTTCTTAAGGCTAAATAGTATTCCACTATGTATATATAAATCATCTTTTGTTTATCCATTCATTTGTCAATGGACACTTGGGTTGCTTCTACCTTTTGACATCTGCCACTTTTCTTCTTTATCTCACAAATTTTGTGAATCAGGAATTTGGGGCAGGCTTGGCTTGACTCGATTATTCTTCTCCATGTTCCTTACAGTTCTCATTCATTTATTCAGCTGGTGTCTAAACTGGTCTAGAAGAGCCACACTGGTTTCTTTTAAACACTTCCTGCTTTGGTAGGAACAGCTGTAAGGTTGTACTCAGCTGGGCCCTTTTTCCTATCTATGATGTAATCTTTGGGCTTCTCTATGTGGTCTCCCTCACGAAGTAGTTGGACTCAGGCTCTACGACACCATGGAGGAAGTTGCCAGGCTTGGTACAGAATTGGCAATGTTACATCTACTTTACTGGTTAAAGTAGTCATTGCCCAATCTACATTCAAGGGGAGAAAAAAATGACTCTTCTCATTGGAAGAAGAAAGAATGAATTTGTAGCCATCTTTAGATAGAATAATCATAGGAGCTCTTCTGACAAATCAGTATACCAACTGTAGACTCTGTAGCAATATTCATAAACTTGAAAAACACTTCACTTTCAAAAATAATAGTATATTTTTGTAGCCAACTTGCTAGATTTGTGAAATTTATTTTAAATACTGTAAGAAAAATTCATAGAAATTTCTTTATGTGTTAAGTAGGGAGAAATTATATGAGGGCATCTCATGATTTCATCTTAGAATCCTGTTTCCTTTATTATTTGAATTTTTACTGGAGAGTATTCCTGGCTAATGATGATGATTTTTCTACTACCTACTCCTTTTTAAGAATTACCTCAACTTTTTATTTTGAGACATTTTGAACCTCTGGAAAAGTTGGAAAAAATTGTCCCTTCACTTAGGTTTACCAATTGTTAGCATTTTGTGGCCTTTGTTTGCTTTTGTTTCTCCATATACACACAGAGGGAAATAGACATGATACACTTTTTTATACCAATACAGATATTGCGACATTCTGCTCGTGAATGCTTCAGTGTTCTTTTTAGAATGATGATCTTTAGGGCAGCTGGGTGGCTCAGTCAGTTAAGCATCTGCCTTCTGCTGAAGGCATGATCCCAGGACCCTGGGATTGAGCCCCACATACTATATAGGTGAACATAAAATGTTGCCCCACTGAGTAGGGAGCCTGCTTCTCCTTCTCTCTGCCACTCCCCCTGTTTCTACTGTTTCTCTCTCACTGTCAAATAAATAAATGTTAAAAAAAAAACACACACACACAAAAAACCCCAGTGATCATTATCACACTCAAACTTAAAATTGGTACAGTGTTATCTGTTATCCTGTTCATAGTTAAAGTTCTCCCAGTTGCCCTAAAAATTACCTTTTAAAAGTTGGAGTTTTTCCTCTATCCAAGTTCCAGTATAGGATCATTTGCATATGTTACATCTCTCTCGTCTCCTTTTTTAAAAGATTTTTATTTGTTTTAGAGAGCACATGTGTTCAGGGCAGGGGTCAGAGGGAGAGGGAGAGAGAATCTCAAGCAGGCTCCCTGCTGACCGTAGAGCCTGATGCAGAGCTCCCTTTCAGAACCCTGAGATCATGACTTAAGCTGAAATCAAGAGCCAGAGGCTTAACTGACTGAGCCACTGAGACACCCCTCTTTAGTCTCTATTTAATCTAGAAAGTTCTGTCACCATTGTTGGAGGAGGGGAGTCATTCATGATGTGACATTTTTGAAGCATTGGTCTCATAGGAGTGTCGTAATCTGTTTTTGTCTCATTTTGTTGTGCTTAGGTTGAACTTTGGCGTGTACTTTACCATGCAAGTGGTGATGTATAGTTAGTTACCTTTACATCATCAGGAGGCACAGAATGTCATTTTGTCCTATTGGTTATGCTAAGTTTGATCGCTTGGTTTTTATGGGTAAATCTTTCATTGTAAATATACCTTTCCCAGCTTTGCAATTACTAAGTAATATTTAAAGTGAGAGTTTTTAAGAATAATTTGTTTTCCAACAATTTTTACTTAACTTTGGTGGTTACAAAATTTTGCCTTTTTTTGATTCTCTTACTCCTTCTTACATGTGTTAGCTGGCCATCCTCTGTAGAAAAGAGCCTTCCACCTGTTCCCTCAACCCTCCCCCCTTTTTCTTAAGAGTTTATTTATTCATTTGAGAGAGAGAGTGCACACAAACAGGGGGAGAGGCAGAAGGAGAGGGACAAGCAGCTCCCCGCTGAGCCAGCTGGAACCCCGTTGTGGGGCTGGATCCCAGGAACTGGAGATCAGGACCCGAGCCAACGGCAGACACCTAACTATCTGAGCCTCACCTACTCCCCTTTTTAAAAATATTATTCATGGAGTCTTCATTCAGTGCATTATAGTCTGCTGTCTTTATTTCCTTTGAGAGTCAAATTATCCCAAAATGAGCATGCTGGCTTTGGTGTATTTTGAAACATCTAGTGTCTTTTTGACATGTCTCTCTAAGTCTTTGAGCACTTCTTTGTTTTCTGGTGCAACCTGTTCACCTTGTGCTTTCTTGCCTGCTCCAGATTTAGATAGGTCATTTTTTTCCAGAGTCCTATTTCCATTCTAGTTAGAGAGTAGTGTTTGTAAACCAAGGTCCTGGCATGGGCATTGGGTTTGCATAGGTAATAGGATGTAATTTTTCAGGCCCTTCCAATGTGTAGAGTTAGGAAATTTAGATATATACTTTAAATCATGAGTTCATTCGGTTCAGTTAAAATCTAGCACCACAGGGACACCTGGCTGGCTCAGGCAGTAGAACATGTGGCTCTTTTTTTTTTTTTTTTTAAAGATTTTATTTATTTAATTTAGCGAGCAGGGTTGGGGGAACAGAGGGAAAGGGACAAGCCAACTCCACTCTGAGCTTGGAGCCCATTTTGTGAGGCTGATCCCGGGACCCTGAGCTGAAATCAAGAGTTAGGCCCTTAACCGACTGAACCACCTAGGCACCCCATGCATGTGACTCTTAACCTTGGGGTTGTGCGTTCAAGCCCCATGTTGGGGGCAGAGGTTACTTTAGGGAAAAAAAAAAAAAAATCCAGCCCCATGGTGTTCCCTAAACTTCCTCCATTCCATATTTATACCATCTTTCTTCTACAGTATAAATCCTGTTTTCCTTTAACTTTGATAAATTTATTTCCTTGTACTACCCAGCTGTAAGCTCAAAAAAAAAAAAAAATTCAGTACTATACCAGTATCCCTTGCATGATTTTTTTTGCAGTTTTGTTGTCCCCCTAAGGTTGAATAGAGTACTGTATTTGTTGAATTTGAATTCTTTTGTCTAAGTGAGATCAATTTTATGTACAATTGGTTTCTTTCTGTTTGTATTCAGTTTTTATACACACAGTACTTTCTATTTCCACTGGCAAATGTGATCCTTGCTTGACTTTTTTTTTATTCTGCTAAGAAACACATAACATACAATTTACCATCTTGACTGTTTTTAAGTCTACAGTGCAGCACTGTTAACTATGTGCATTTTTTGTGTGTGTGCGCCTCCCTCTGCCCCCTTCCATGTATGTATGCATTGCTAATAGGACAGATCTCTGTAACTTTTTCATCTTGTGGAACTGAAACTATGTACCCACTGAATAACTCCCTCCTTTTCCCGTCTTCCTCAGCCCCTAGGAACCACAGTTCTATTTTCTGTTTCTAGGGGTTTGACTACTTTAGATACATCATGTAAGTGGAATCACATTTTATCTTTTTGTGACTGGCTTATTTCACTTAGCAAAATGTTCTCAAGTCTTATCTGTGTTGTAGCGTATGACAGAATTTTTTAAGGGCTGTATAATACTCCATTGTATGTATATATCATGTTTTCTTTATACGGTGATCTCTTGATGGATATTTAGGTTATCTCTGCTTCTTGGTTATTGTGAATAATACTGCAGGGAACATGCGTATGCATACATCTTTTTGAGATCCTGTTTTCAACTCTTTGCATATATACCCAGAATATACCCAGAATATATACTGCTGGATCATATGATGATTCCATTTCTAATTTTTTTGAGGACCTCCCCCCATACTGTTGCCATAGCAGCTACACCAGTAGTGCACAAGGGTTCCAATTTCTCCAGATCCTTAGCAGTGCTTGTTATTTTCTGTTTTTGATAGTGGCTCTTTTTTTTTTTTTAAAGAATTTTATTTATTTATTTGACAGAGAGAGAGACAGTGAGAGAGGGAACACAAGCAGGGGGAGTGGGAGAGGGAGAAGCAGGCTTCCTGCTGAGCAGAGAGCCCCATGTGGGCCTCGATCTCAGGACGCTGGGATCGTGGCCTGAGCAGAAGGCAGACACTTAATGACTGAGCCACCTAGGCCCCGATTGTGGCTGTCTTAATAGGTGTGTGGTGATGTCTCATTGTAGTTTTGATTTGCAGTTCGCTGAAGAGTGGTGTTTAGCATCTTTTCATGCTTATTGGCTGTTTGTGCATCTTCTTTGGAGAAATGTCTGTTCAGGTCCTTGGTCCATTTTTTAATCGGTTTGTTTTTTGTTGTTGAGTTGGAGTACTTGTACTCAGTTTTAGGAATTACTTCATTCTTTTTGTTTAATTTTACATGTTTCAAGAGTCAGTAGTATATAAAAACTTAAACTTTTCAACCTTACTCCCATCCTTATCCTTTCCACGCACCCACCTACTATTGGTAATCATTTTTGGGGTGCCTAGGTGGCTCAGTCGGTTGAGTGACTAACTCTTGAGTTTGGGTTAGGTCATGATCTCAGGACCCTGAGAGCCAGGCTGCTGCCCACATCCCCGCCCTCAATCTGTGTACAGCTTCACACTCATCAGGGAGTCTGCTGAAGGACTTCTCTTCCTTTGCCCCTCCCCCACTCATACAGGCATATATATTCTCTGTAATAAAAATAAATTAATCTTATCATTTTCATTAATTTTTGGTCTGTCCTTCCTGTGTTGTCTCCCTTTTTATTCAGAATGTAGACTACTGAGATACCTGGGTGGCTCAGTCCAATTAAGCATCTGCCTTTAGCTCAGGTCATGATCTCAGGATCTTGGGATCAAGCCCCCTGCCTCGGGCTTCCTGTTCAGCAGGGAGTCTGCTCCTCTCTCTCTCTCTCTCTCACCCTGCCCCTCACCCTGCCCATTCTCCCTCTCAAATAAACAAAATCTTTAAAAAAAAAAAAAAAGTGGACTACTATATGTACTCTTCTGTACTTTGCTTTTTTTCACCTAGTATATCTTGGAAATCACTCCAGTTTCACTTGGAAATTTACATATCTGGAAATCGTTTTTTAATTCTTTTTCATTGTATTTTAGTACTGTATGTGTAGATGTACTATAGTTTATTCAGCTAGTCTCATTGTTATATTTGAGATTGTTTCTGATATTTTGCTATTACAGATAATCCTAATGTCAGTATCCTTATTCATGTGTTTTATATTTGTAGAAGTATATCTTCAGGGCAGATTTCTAGGAGTGGAATTGTTGGGTCAAAGAGTAAATTTATGAGTGATTTTTTTTTTCTTTTTTCTTTTTTTTTAAGGTGGTCAAATTCTCCATAGGTGTTATACCATACCATTTTGGACTTCTACCAGCTAGTGTAGGAATGCTCAGGCTCTCATAATGTATTCTGAAATAATGCCTACTTTTTTTTTAAATTTTTTTGAAGATTTGTTTGTCACAGAGAGAGAGAGGGTATGCGCACAAGCAGAGGGAGAAGCAGGCTACTCACTGGGCAAGAAGGAGCCCGATACTGGACTTGATTCCAGGATCCTGGGATCATAATCTGAGCCAGAGGTAGACATTTGACCAACTGAGCCACCCAGGCATCCTGTAATGCCTACCTTTAAATTAGAAAATTGGCAAATTAATATGTTGCAAAAAACCCATTTTATTAACTCCCAGCAACAAGAGTTCCTTATGGGAATGATCAAACTTACATATCACCTTGAGGTTCGGAGGGGTAAGAACCCTATTTAGATCTCTTTAAAAACCCAAAGGAAATTGAGTGACTTCTATAGTTTCTAGGGTTTTTTTGGTTTGTTTAAAGAAATGAGGATGTGTGGAGATGGAGACAAAATTTTAATAACAAAGATGGTGTTGAAATCAAGTTTCACTTAGGTCTTAATTCAAAACCTTGAATTAAATTGAAATTAGGTGAAGGCATATTAAAAGTCACATATGAAATAAGTGACATTGGTATGTAGAATGCCAATATCATGTTTTGTTTTGTTTTTAATTTTTTAAAGTAGTCTCTATACACCATGTGGGGCTTGGTGTATAGAGACTCCACGATCCACGATCAAAAGTCATATGCTGTACGGACTCAGCTGGCCATACACCCTTGTGATGTGATATTTTAAAAGTTGGGAACTGCTGTAATATGTTTTATTTTTCATGTTTTAAAATTATTAAGATCAACCATTTAAAACTTCTACCAATGTAGGAGCATTGTGATTGGTGCTGTTAAAACCAGCCCTTAATGGGGCACCTGGGTGGTTCAGTGGGTTAAAGCCTCTGCCTTTGGCTCGGGTCATGATCCCAGGGTCCTAGGATCGAGCCCCGTATTGGGCTGTCTGCTCAGCGGGGAGCCTGCTTCCCCCCCTCTCTCTCTGCCTGCCTCTCTGCCTACTTGTGATCTCTCTCTGTCAAATAAATAAATAAAATCTTTTAAAAAATTAATTAAACTCAAAATCAGAAGGTATTTTGTAGGCTGGTCTTAAAAAAGATAAGTGAGACGCCTAGGTGGCTCAGTGGGTTAAAGCCTCTGCCTTTGGCTCAGGTCCTGATTCCAGGGTCCTGGGACCAAGTCCCACATCTGGCTCTCTGCTTGGCAAGGAGCCTGCCTCCCCCCTCTCTCTGCCTCCCTTTCTGCCTACTTGTGATTTCTGTCTGTCAAATAAATAAATAAAATCTTTTTAAAAGCCAGCTCTTAAATAGCATTAGTCCATTGGGGAAAGTGGATTTATACTAGAATAATACTGGAATGGATTTCTATTTATATGAAGGAGGAATATTTGAGATTATCTTATATAATTTATAAATCAAATGCCAATTACTAGGATTGTGTTTGGGTTTTTTTTGGATAAAGAAGTGCTATGAATTTTGATCATGGAAAGTTTTATGGAGAAGGTGACGGTTGGGCTGGAATTTGAAGGGTCAGACTGTGGTAGACAAATAGGTGGTAACACATTATAGACAAATCAGCAGGACCAAAAACTGAGTGGCAGAAGCATGCCTGGTGTGTTTGAAGAAAATGAGTAGAACAGTTTTGGTAGAGCTAATGCATCTTAAAAGAGTAGTTGGGAGAAAAAAAGAGGACGGTACCTCTTGAAATTGTTAAACTCCTTAAATGCCAAAGAAAGGAATTTGAGTTAAAAAAAAACCTCTCACACATTTGTGCTGAGGAGTCAGTTGGAGTCTAAGTCATAGTATTGCATGATTAACAAAGCTAAGTGATCAAGCAGTTTCTTTACACATGAATACCACCTTTGTGGTTGATTTGTGGTCTTTTGTCCTCATTTCCAGACCAGATAGCATCTTTGATTGAATAGTAATCCATTTCTAATTGATACTGTCTGAATAGATCTGTTAGTTGGTGAAAGTTTAGTTATATGACCCTAGGTGTGAAGACTATGGGTGAGTAAAATTTTAAGAGTGGTTAGTAGAATTTTATGTACTAGACTATCATATGGAGTTTTATCACATATTTAGTGTTTGTTTTTTTCCAAATTTTTTTAGAATTTCTATTAGGAATTTAAATAATAATAAACTGATGCTAAATTGTTGAGTTTAATACTTGAAAATTAAACTTGTATTTGGACATGTGTAATTTATTGGACAACATATAATTGTTCTATAATTTCAAATGTTTGAGTTGAATATTCTTCACCTAGCCATTATAAAATAAAGGTGAATTTTTCATTATAGAAAAAAAATCCTTGAATAAAAATGTTTAAGGATTGAGTCAGCATGTGTAAGAAGACTAGTTGGTTTTTGGCAGAAGTTTAGAAAATGGTTTTCTTCCTGAAATATGTACTTAAATAGTTTTGAAAAAAGTGGTAAAAATCATGAGGTAGTAATAAGACGAAATTGATTTTAGATCTCCTGGAAGTAATTGTATGTGATTTTTTTCTATTATATTCATTTCTCATCCTTTAGTTGATACTTTACCAGATTTTTAAAATCATAATACCTGTTCTGCTTGTTCTTTATATTTTTCTATACATTTTTATTATTTACTTAATGCCTTTTTTAAATAGATGCTGTTTTTTTGTTTGTTTGTTTCTAGATTTCATTTAGTTATTTGACAGGGATAGAGAGATCACAAGTAGGCAGAAAGGCAGGCAGAGAGAGAGGGGGAAGCAGGCTCCCTGCTGAGCACAGAGCCTGATGCAGGGGTTGATCCCAGGACCCTGAGATCATGACCTGAGCCAAAGGCAGAGGCTTAACCCACTGAGCCACCCGGGTGCCCCTAATAGATGCTTTTTTTTTAGAGCAATTTTAGTCCTTAGCAAAATTAAGTAGAAAGTACAGAATTCCATCAACTTCCTATCTCCTCTCCCCCACCATTACATCCAGCACCAGAGTATTACAGTCCGTGGACATAAACACATCATCATCACCCGAAGTCCATATTCCTTTTTCTTTTTTTTTTAATAAATTTTTTTTTAAGATTTTATTTATTTATTTGAGAGAGAAAGACAGAGCAAGCATGAGAGGGGAGGTCAGAGGGAGAAGCAGACTCCCCATGGAGCTGAGAGCCTGATGGGGGACTCGATCCCAGGACTCTGGGATCAGGATCTAAACCGAAGGCAGTCACTCAACCAACTGAGCCACCCAGGCGCCCTAAAAATAAAATTTTGATACACTGTAAATGTCTTATATTCTGATTTTCATCAAACAGTATAGCATGAGTATATCTATATCATTAAATAATCCTTTAAAATATGATAGTTTAAAGCATTTATTTTTAGGCCAATTTTTTTTAAAGATTTTATTTATTTATTTGACAGGCAGAGATCACAAGTAGGCAGAGAGGCAGGCAGAGAGGGGGAAGCAGGCTCCCCTCTCGGGCTGAGCAGAGAGCCTGATCTGGGGCTCGATCCCAGGACCCTGAGATCATGACCTGAGCTGAAGGCAGAGATCCAACCCACTGAGCCACCCAGGCGCCCCATAGACCAATTTTTGTTTCAGAACAAAATTGAAGGGAAGGTACAGAGGTTTCCCATATACTTCCTTCCCCCAACACATTTATTGCCTCCCCCATTGTCAGTATCACTTAACAGAATGGCACATTTCTTACCCTATAGCGAACCTGTGTTGACACATAATCACCCAAAATCCATAGTTTACCTTAGGTTTATTCTTGGCATTGCACATTCTTTGGGTCTGGGCAAATGTATATTTACATATATCTATCTTTATAATAATATCTAGAGTATTTTCAGTGTCCTTCCTATATATTTTTTACTGTGGAAAATCTCAAATGTTTATTTTTTATGTATTATGTTTTTTATCTAAGTTGAATGTATTGTCCTCTTAATATTCCCAATTTTGACTTTTCTTATTTGGCCAAAGTGGAGCTTTAGGTGCTGGTTTTAACTGGATGGAGAAGATTTTAAATCTTGGGCATACTCAGCAGCTTTTAATCTAGATTAGCAGTTCTCAGATTTTTAGAGTTTAAAAATATCACCTGGTGCTTTTAGAATTAGATACCTGATTGATTAAAAAAAATTAAATAATCTCCCACCCCTCTACCCCCCCCCCCAATTTCGTAGTTTAGGGGTGGCCTCAATTTTCTGCATTTTTTTTTTCTGCTGCATTTTCATAAAGCCTCTCTGGTATTCTTTTTTTTTTTTTTTTTTTTTTTTTAAAAGATTTGATTTATTTATTTGTCAGAGAGAGAGAGAGAGCACAAGCAGGCAGAGTGGCAGGCAGAGGCAGAGAGAGAAACAGGCACCCCGGTGAGCAGGGAGCCCGATGCGGGACTCGATCCCAGGATCCCGGGATCGTGACCCGAGCTGAAGGCAGCGGCTTAACTGACTGAGCCACCCAGGCGTCCCCCCTCTGGTATTCTTGATGCAGAGAATATGCACTGAGAACCCCAGAAATATATCTTACTTTCCTTATTGCTAAATTTCATATTAACTTTTTTTTTTAAGATTTTATTTTTATTTACTTGATAGACAGAGATCACAAGTAGGCAGAGAGAGAGGAGGAAGCAGGCTCCCTGCTGAGCAGAGAGCCCGATGCAGGGCTCGATCCCAGGACTCCAGGATCATGACCTGAGCTGAAGGCAGAGGCTTTAACCCACTGAGCCACCAAGGCGCCCCAATATGAACTATTTTCAAAAATTTTGTCTAAAAAAGATTTTTTAGAGGATTTTTACGTTAAGTTTAAATCTAATTTTTAACAGAAGCTCAAATGCTTAAGCTATCAGATACTTTAAAATAACTTAATTATGCTTCTTTTGCTTAACTATGCTTAAGTATGCTGAAGTATGCTTCTTTTGACAGTGGATCTGTCTCCCCATCTCCCTCCTGTTTGTTTGTTTTTAAGATTTTATTTATTTGACAGTGAGAGAGGGAACACAAGCAGGGGAAGTGGGAGAGGGAGAAGCAGGCTTCCCACTGAACAGGGAGCCCATTATGGGGCTTGATCCCACGACGTCGGGATCATGACCTGAGCTGAAGGCAGATGCTCAACAGCTGAGCCACCCAGGTGCCCTTGCCTCCTGATTTTGATTGAATGCTGGACATTATGTATAAAAAAACAGACTGAGTTAAATAATATTTATGCACAGAAGTAAACATACTCTTTTGTCAGGTTGTTAGTGTGAGAGATTGAATCAATTCTTACCTGGTTGAACTGGATTTGCTGTATTTTGCTTTATTGTGTGTGTATGTGTGTATGAATACATCTATTCCAACCATTTTTTTAAAATGTAATTCAAAGTGAGTTGCATTCATCAGTATACTTTACCTCTAAACCCTTTAGCACGGATAGCATTAATTAGAATTCACAGTATAGTTTTTCGGTGTGGGAGGGTAATACATATATCTTAATAACACTATTTGATGAGTGTTAACCAGTTCTTATTCACATATAACCTAAACACTTATCATGATACAGAACATTACCATCACCCCAGAAAGTTCCCTCATGCTCCGTTTGGTTAATTTCTGCCCTTCTCCCACCCCAACAGTGGTAATCACACTTACAATTTTTTAAACCTAGATTAGTTTTGCCTCTTCTGAAACTTCATGTAAATAGAACTACACAGTATGTATTTACTCTTGTGCAAATCCTCTGTCATACCTCATAATGTTTTTGAGATTCATCCATGTTGTTGCCTGTATCATTAGTTTGTACCTTTTCCTGGCTCCACATTATTCCATTGTATGACTCTTCCAGTTTGTTTTCCATTCTTGTATTGATGGAAACTTGGACTGTTTGTGCTTTAGGCTATTATGAGTGTATTATACACATTCCCGTACAAGTCTTCTTTTGGACATATGCTTTTATTTATATTGGATAAGTACCTAGGAGGGCAGTCATTGGATCATAAGATAGCTTATGTTTAATTTATCTTTTTTAAGATTTTAGTTACTTATTTGAGCAAGAGAGAGAGTGAGAAAGAGAGCAAGAGCATGAGTGGGGTGAGGGACAGAGGTAAAAGCAGACTCCCTGCTGAGCAGAGATCCTGATGTGGGACTCCATCCTGGGACACCAGGATCATGACCTGAGCCAAAGCCAGACACTTAACTGACTGAGCCACCCAGGCGCCCCAGGTTGTATTTAATTTAGGAAGCAACTGCTAGTCTTTTTCCCAGAGTGGTTGTTCTGTTTTACAGTTCCACCAACAATGTATTTTTAAGGAATTTGTCCATTTCTTCTAAGTTTTGTATCCACATAAAGTAGGTATTTATATTACCATCTTTTTAATGTCTGTAGGCTCTGTGGTGATAGTCCCTTGTTGTATTGCTCATGTTGGTTCTCTTTTTTAAATTGGTATGTTTAGCAAGAGCTTTGTAAAATCTGTTACTTTTCAAAGATCTCACTTTTGGTTTTGCTCATTTTTTCTATGGTTTGTTTGTTTTTCTTTTTATTTCTCTTCTTTTTTCTATTTCATATACAGAGTTTTCTCAACTTCTGCACTCTTGCCAGTTTAGACCAGGTAATTCTTTATTTTGGAGGGCTGTCTTGTGCATTGTAGGATGGTTAGCAGCGTCCTACAAATGGACCCACTAGATGCCAGTTGCAGGCCCCTTCCTTCCAGTAATGACATCTGAAAATGTTTCCAGATATTGCCCAATGTCTCCTGGGGGGCAAAACCACCTTGGTTGAGAACCACTGTCTTAACATAAGCTTTTTAAAGCTATGCATTTCTTTTAAAACACTTTTAATTGCATCTCACTAGTTTTGATGTTTTCATTACCATTTAGTTAGAAATGCTTTTTCATTTTCTTTGTGATTTTTTTCTTTGACTTATGAGTCCTTCAGAAATGTGTAATTTAATTTCCAAATACTTGGAAGTATTTATAAATATCTGATTGTTAATGATTTCTAATTTAATTCTGTGGTCAGAAAACATATTCTGTAAGGTTACAGTCTTTTGAAATCTGTTAAGATTTGTTTTTTTGGTTTACCATATGACCTCTCTTGGCAAGCATATCATGTGCACCTGGAAAGAATGTGTTTTATTTGTTGGACGCAGTGTTCTGTAAGGTCATTTAGTATCCATTTTGTCAGGGGATTGGATTCTTATTTATCATCAAAGTCTTCACTGATTTTGAAAAATTTTGGCCTGTTGCTGAGAAAGAGTGATAAAACCTCAAACTGTGATTGTGGAATTATATTTTTCCTCCCTTAATTCTGTTGGTTATTCTTTCATTTATTTTATAATTGTTGTAAGGCACATATCATTGGATTTATGAGTGTTAGGTCTTCCTAATAGGTCAACCATTTCAGCATTATGAAATGTTCTTCATGTCTAAACTCCACCTTTTTTATAGTTTTTGTCTGCATTATTTATTTTTCCACATATTTTTTTAACCAGCGTGTCTTTATATTTAACATGCATCTGGCATGTGGTTCGGTTATGCTTTTTAAATTTTTTAATACCGTTTTTATCCATTTTAGCAATTTTTGTATAAATTGGAATGTCACATTTAATTGCTGTGGTTGGATATACGTGTACCATTTCATACTTTTTTCTCTTTGTCTCACATGTTTGTTTTTCTCTTCTTTACTGTCTTTTATTATGCTATTTTTTAGAATTCTGGTTTAATTATCTATTGGCTTTATAGGCATACCATTTTGTTCTTGTGTCTGTCTGGTTGCACAGGGATTAAAATACACCTTTACTTTTTACAGTCTTAGACTTTTATTTTTATACTACTTTATGTAAAATATAATAATCTCTTATCAGTATGGGTCCATTTATCCACCTCCCTTTATGCCACAGATATATTTATAAACCCCACATTGAACAGTTCTGTATCTTTTTTTTTTTTTTTTTAGATTTTTATTTATTTATTTGACAGAGATCACAAGTAGGCAGAGAGGCAAGCAGAGAGAGAGGGAGGAAGCGGGATCCCTGCCGAGCAGAGAGCCCGATGCAGGGCTCAATCCCAGGATCCTGGGATCATGATCTGAGCCGAAGGCAGAGGCTTTAACCTGCTGAGCCACCCAGGCGCCCCACTTTTGTGTCTTTTAAATAAGTTGCAGGGGGAAATAGTCTTATGTTTGTGCACTTATTCCCATTTCTTGTTGTTTTTCATCCTTCCCAAATACTGGATTTTCTACCTTATGATAATATCCCTTCAGTTTGAGGACCCTCCCTTTAGTGTATATTTTAGTGAGGATTTGCTGAGGTAATTTTATGTAGTTTTTATTTGTTTGAAAATGGCTACTTTACCTTCATTTTTAAAGGTTATTACTTTTTTTTTTTTAAGATTTTATTTATTTGTCAGAGAGAATGTACACAAGCAGGCAGAGGCAGAGAGAGAAGCAGGCTCCCCACTGAGCAAGGAGCCCTATGCGGGACTTGATCCCAGGACTCTAGGATCATGACCTGAGCCGAAGGCAGCAGCCTAACCCACTGAGCCACTCAGGCGTCTCTTAAAGGATATTACTTTTTGCATATAAAATTCTAGGTGGACAGTTCCAGTGCTTTAAAGATGTAGTTCCACTGTCTTGTATTCTTTAGGGTTTCAGATGAGAAGTCAGTGATTATATGTATTTTTGTTCCTTCTACGTAATCTGCGGTTTCTAGCTACTTTCAAGATGTTTCTGGCTTTTTTATTTTCAGCAGTTTAACTGTGATGTTCCAAGGGGTAATTTATTCAGGTCACATAATCCATTAAGAGGCAAAATGGAATTCACACCTGTGGTCTGAATAAATCCAGAACTTAATTTGTGTTCTCTCTCTGCTGTAAGGAAGAGATCTGTTTCAGAGATTAAGGTAGAATGGATGTATATACTCATCATTCGTTAGCATTGCTGGCCTGGTGGACTCAGCCAATGGAAAACACTCTGGATTGAAAGTCAAGAATTACCAAATCCAGGATGGGGGTATGTAGTATTGTTAGAGCATGATTGAAATGGTACGTTTGGGTGTGGGTCCACAGGGAGTTTGGTTAATGTCCATCTTGTGTAGAGTTTAAAATGTTTTCTGGTGGGAGGGGGCACCAGGATGGCACAGTTTGTGTGTCTTACTGGCTCTGGTCATGATCTTTTGGGATCATGGGATTGAGCCCCATGGGGGAGTCTACTTGTGACTCTTTCTCCTCTGCCCCTCTTCGCTGAGTGCACATGTGTTCTCTCTCAAATAAAAAATGGTTTTTCTCCTTGTGATGAGAACTTTATATACTACCATGATTACTGTTGCTTTTTAGTAAGTTTTGAAATCAGGAAGTGTGAATCCTCCTACTTAGTTGTTCTTCAGCATTGTTTTAGCTATTCTGTATGAATTTTACATCAGCATGTCAATTTCTGCAAAGAAATCAACTTGAATTCAGATGAGAAATTTCACTGAATGTGTATATCCTCTTGGGGACTATTTCCATCCTAACAGTGCTAAGTCTTCTCATCCATGAACATGGGATGTTTCTCCATTTGTTCAGAGCTTTGATTGCTTTTAACAATATTTTTATAGTTTTCAGAGTATAAGTTTTACACTTCCTATGTTAATTTTAAATATAATTTATTTTTTTATACCACTGTAAGTGGAATTGTTTTTTTTTTTTTTTTTTAAGATTTTATTTATTTGACAGACAGAGATCACAAGTAGGCAGAGAGGCAGGCAGAGAGAAAGGGGGGAAGCAGGCTCCCTGCTGAGCAGAAAGCCTGATACGGGGCTCGATCCCAGGACCCTGGGATCATGATCTGAGCTGAAGGCAGAGGCTTTAACCCACTGAGCCACCCAGGCACCCCTGGAATTGTTTTATTAATTTTATTTTCAGATTGTTTATTCCAAGTATTTAGAAATTTGATTGATTTTTATATACTGATCTTGGGTCCTTCACCTTTGCTAAACTTATTTTAATTGGTTTTAATGAATTCCTTGGGCATTTTTATATATAAGATAATGTAATCTGTGAATAAAGATAACTGTACTTCTTTTCTAATCTGGATGTTTTTATGTCTTTATCTTGCCCATGTGTCCTGGTTAGAACCTTCAGTATAATGTTAAATAGAAGTGGTAAAAGCAGACGTCTTTGCCTTGTTCCTCATCTTAGTGGGAAAACATCCAGTTTTCTGCCATTAAGAATGAAGTTGTCTGTGGATTTTTTATAAATGCCCTTTATCATGTCAAATTTCCCCTTTAGTTTCTTGAGTATTATTATCAAAGGGTGTTGGATTTTGTGAAACACTTTTTCTGTATCCACTAAGATGATCATGTGACTTTTGTGTTTTTATTCTGTTGATATTGATGTATTACATTAATTGATTTTCAAGTGATATACCAACCCTGTATCCCTGGCATTAATCCCACTTGATCATAATGTATAATTCTTTTTATATGTTGTTGGATTTTTTTTGCTGGTATTTTGTTGAAGATTTTTGAATCCGTATTTTTTAAGAGATTAGTCTACAGTTTTCCTATGATATCTTGTCTAATTTTGGAATTAGGTTAATATTCACCTCATAAAATGAGTTAGAAGTGTTTCATCATTTATTTTTTGGGAGTTTGGGAAAAGTTAGTATTAATTATTTAAATGTTTAGTAGAATTTAGCAGTAAAAGCCACCTGGGCCTGGGCTTTTCTTTGTGTGTATTTTTGATTGCTAATTCAGTCTCTTCATTTGTTATAAATTTCTTCAGATTTTCTATTTTTTCTTGAGTTGTTTGTGCTATTGTAAGAATTTATGCTTTTCATCTAAGTTGTCTAATTTAATTAGCATATAGTTCTTCATAGTATTCCTTTAAAATCCTTCTTATTTCAATGTGGTCAATAGCAATATCCTCTCTTTCATTTCTGATTCCAGTCACTTGAGTCTTCTCTCTTTTTTCTTCGACTGTTTAGCTAAAGATTTGTCCATATTGTTGATCTTTTTAAAAAACCAGCTTTTGATTTAACTTTTCTGTAGCAATCATCAAGTTCTTTTGGGCAGAAGTATTTTCTGGCAACTGATATAGAAGCCTTTGTCCAGTTCTGCTTCCCTGCCACTGTCTACCCTTTCCTACCATTGCCTTTTCATTTTGCCCCTAGTGAATTTCCCTATACTTAAAATTGGTTATCCTCTGGCTTCTCTGTACCATAATTAATTCCATCTGTTTTTTCCCACATGTATATAACTGTCTGCTTTAACCTTGTTTTTCTTCTTTCTTCCAAATTTTAATCCACTTAACCTTGATATAAGCCAGTTACTTTGCCTTTTTTTTTTTTTTTTCAAATATTTTATTCATTTATTTATTTATTTATTTGACATAGCTCTTGAGGGAGGGAACACAGGCAGGGGGAGTGCCAGGCAGAGGGAGAAGCAGGCTCCGTTTTGAGCAAGGAGCCCAATGGCGACTCTATCCTAGGGCCCTGGGGTCATGACCTGAGTTGAAGGCAGACACTTAACCAGCTGTGCCACCCAGGCGTCCCCTCATTGCATTTTTTAGTAGAAAGGTCTTGGATAATGATGGATCATTTTAAGAATAGGGCAAATAATCCACCTTTAGGAAAAGGAAAACTAGAAAACTTGAAGTTAAATTAATATATTAACGGTTATCTCTATTAAGCTGCCATCTCCTCCCATCTAAGTTCTCTACTATGGTCTTCACCTAGTTACATTGCGAGGAAAATAGGCTTTTTGAGTTGGCTTGGAAACATAACCACTTAGAATTTATAGCACTGCAACAGTATAGTTTCAACAGTGTACTCTCTGTATGTGTAGGTATTTTAATTTTCTATAGGCATTTTGGACAACCACTTGTCCTGTCCTACTATACTATATATAATGTATAGGATGAGTGGTAAGAGGGACACGAGAGTGATAAGCCACACTGCCTGGGTTTGAATTTTTATGCCCTGGAGCAAGTTACTTAGCCTCAGTTTCCTCATCTGTTAAATGAGGATGTTAATAATCCCTCCCATAAGTAATCAGTGTATTAGAGGAATTAATAATACATTTAAATTACTTGAAATATTCCCAAACATAGCAAAAACTCAATAAATAAAGTTACTAGTACTATTATAGGTATTTTACCTACAAAAATATGCCTTCATTGAGAATTTTTTCTGTTACATGAGGGTCAAACTGTAGAATAGTTAATTGGTTTGTATAATGTTGACTTCACTCATTTTATCCTTCAACCTGTTACCCCAAGAACATCTATGATTATGTTAAAACCAAAGTCAGGACCTCCGAAACCTCAGTACAGGTATGAACCTCTCAGGCTTCAAGGCTATTCATATTTTAGGACCTTATAAATTTCCCTTGAAGCTAAAATAGCTTCTGTGATAAGTTGTTTCTGTTATAGTCAGTATCCAGGTTATTTTTAGGACCCTAGTAGTACTGGATTACCTTAAAAGTGGAATTAAATGTAGTAAAACATTTCCTCTAGTTAAGAAACTTTCAGGAGTCATTGAAAGTATAGTTTTATAGTATATACTTATTAAATGGCTTGGAACTAATAGAATGGGCCTTTAGAATAAATTTGGGTTTGGAGTTCAGGAAGAGGGTAGTGGTATGTGTAGCATCTAACTTTTCTATATCACGCAATTTAGGTATTAAAGAACACTAACATCAACTAATAGTAACAAAACAAATTTTATCATAAGTAATCTCTACTGGCTTGTTAGTAAAACAGCTTATTGAGTTTTTCCCAGAGAATAACTTAATTTGTTGAAATTGAATGAAATAGCTACATTGATGCTTTGTTGTTGTTTCTTGTGGGTTTTTCCCCCCTCTTGCCAAGGTGCAGGGTTTCTTTCTTTTTTCATTAGGAATTATTCAACTTAAACTAAAAAAATAAACACTTCACCCGTTTCTCCCACCCCTTACCCCCCACCTCTGGCAACCACCATTTTGTTCTCTGAGCCTGTGAGCTTGGTGTTTTGTTTTTGTTTTGTTTTAAGATCCCACATATAAAAGAGAGCATATGGTATTTGTCTTTTTCTGACTTACTTTACTTTAGCATAATGCCTTTGAGGTTCATCCATGTTTTGAAAATAATAAGATTTCATTATTTTTTTGTAGTTGAGTAATATCTTGGTGTGAAAGTGTGTGTTTAAGAAACACAATTTCTTTATCCATTCTTCTGTGAACACAAGTTGTTTCCATATCTTGGGTGTTGTAAATAATGCTGCAGTAAACATGAAGGTGTAGATCTCTTTTCAAGTTGGTGTTTATGTTTTCTTCACGTAAATATCCAGACATAGAATTGCTGAATCATATGGTAGTCCTATTTTTAATATTAGCACTTAGTCTTGAAATGTATACATAGTTATTGACAAAAAAGAATTTTAGAGATTTATATTCTCAGACTTGGTCTACCACTAAAGTCTAGAACATGTCAGAAAGTGTACTAGTACATTTCATTCCCTCAGAAAATACACACTTCTACCTTACTTTACAAGACCAGTGTAGAATATGTAAAACATGGCCCCTAGCTCTTAGAGATCAAAATCTTGAGAATACATGATTTTTACGTTATCCAGTACAGCAAGGTGACACCATAGTATAAATGCTTTGTAATTGATACTCTGTTTTCTGTTCAGAGGAGTCAGAGATCCATTCACATGAGATCAAATGGGCGTCAAGAAGAGGAAATAGAGGGGCATCTGGGTGCCTCCGTGGGTTAAGCATCCAACTCTTCATTTTGGCTCAGTTCATGATCTCAGAGTTGTGAGATTGAGCCCCATGTGGGGCTCCATGCTGGGCATAAAGATTCTCTCTCTCCTCCTGCCTTTCCCCTCCCCCAACTTGTGTGTGCACTGTTTCTGCCTCTTTCTCTAAAAAAACAAAAGAAGAGGAAGTAGAATTTGGGCAGAAATTTTTAAGTTAATTAATATTTTAATCAAGAGTATATTTTGGGGTGCCTGGGTGGCTGAATCATTTAAGCGTCTGCCTTTCGCTCAAGTCATGATCCCAGGGTCCTGGGATTAAGTCCTCCATCATTTTCCCTGCTCACCAGGGAGCCTGCTTCTTCCTCTCCTGTTCCCCATGCTTGTGTGCACGCTCTCTCTCAGGTAAATAAATAACATGTTAAAAGAAAAAAAGTATTTTGAGTGAGGAGGATAGTTAGAGGTAGAAGCAGTTCTAGGGCCTATTCATATATTTCTTTAGTTAAGTGTTGTGCTCTCTATGAGTTCTTTCTTTTTTCCGTGCAAAGCCTTAAAGATGCTTACGATGGGACACCTAGGTGGCTCTGTTGGTTAAGTGTCCATCTCCTGGTTTCAGCTCAGGTCATGATCTCGTGGTGGTAAGATCAAGCCCGTATCAGGCTTTGCACTTAGTATGAAGTCTACTTCAGATTCTTTCTCTCTCAAATAAATAAATAAAATTTAAAAAAAAAAAGATGCTTGGGATGTTTTTGGAAAATAATATAGTTTGATTAGAGTGGGGATTGAAATTAGTATAACATTTTATATTTACAAGTGTATACATATATATTCATACATGGATATATACATACATCGAATTAAGATAAAAGTATAAATTATGATGTTTTAAATGTCAAAAAATATTGGTCTTTGGGAACCATTGTTTGAATTATGGTGACATTAAGATAGATGTCTTAAGAATAACTTAGAAGTATTGAGTTTGATTTGGAGAATTAGAGTAAGATAAGGTATGGTGTAAGAAGGAATGTAAGTTGTATAAACTGTATTCAGTATTAAGGTAACTCACTTTTGAGATAAGCAGTCAGGGCCCTTAAGAATACTGATGTTTTGGGGCACCTGGGTGGCTCAGAGGGTTAAGCCTCTGCCTTTGGCTCAGGTCATGATTCAGGGTCCTGGGATCGAGCCCGGCATTGGGCTCTCTGCTCAGTGGGGAGCCTGTTTCCCCCTCTCTCTCTGCCTGCCTCTCTGCCTACTTGTGATCTCTCTCTCTGTGTCAAATAAATAAAATCTTTTAAAAAAGTAAAGAATACTGAGGTTTTGGGGTGCCTGGGTATCTCAGTCGATTAAGCATTTGCCTTTGGCTCAGGTCATGATCCCAGGGTCCTGGGATCAAGCCCAACATTGGGCTCCCTGCCAGGAGAAAGCCTGCTTCTCCCTCTCCTACTTCCTGTTTGTGTTCCTCCTCTTGCTGTTTCTCTCTCCGTCAAATAAATAAATGAAATCTTTAAGAAAAGAAAAAAGGAATACCGAAGTTTTCTTGAAAGACATTTAAAATCTAGTGCAATGAAAAGACATAATAATGTGGTAAGTTTGGTCAGTGTGTCACTTAAACTTTGAGCATTAAGCCCAAAAGTTGCTCTAATCTGTTTAACTCCCAAATCAGAATGTGTATTAGACAGACTTTATTTTTGTAGTTCTAACGGCTTATGCATTAACTGTGCTCCTGTCTCACCTGCTTCTGTCAAATTTCACCCCAAATTTACATTAGATGGAAGGATTTATGTTACAAGTAATTATATAAAAGTGGAAAGGAGTACATGCTGGCAAACAGCTCAGTACTCATTCTAACCCACTGAGCCACCCAGGTGCCCCAACTCAGTACTCCTTCTAATCTAGCAGTCCATGTGTACACTTAGTGAGTGAGCCAACTTATTAATATAAAAATCATAAGATTTATGTAACTCCAAGCTCACATGTTTTCACCCCTGAAAGGTGGATTTTTTTTGTTGTTGTTTGAAGATTAGTATACAGGTAGAGATTGTCTGAACTAATGGTTTCATTCATAATTCATCAAATAGAGTGCTGTGTACAGTTTTATAGATTCGGACCACACAAATGAATATATTTTTATTGCCTTTGCAATATTTAAAAGTTCTAGTGCAGAAAAGACGGAATTATAAGTAAAATGGGGGAAAAAAAAAAAAAACTAGTTTGAAAATTTAAAGCCCTGACATGTGAGAGTTAAATGGTGTCAGGAAGATATTAGATTATTAATCCTGAGGTGCAGGTTTTAGTTTTTAGCTCTAGAACTGGCATTAACTCATTACATTTTTTTTAGTTAATATCTCTAGGTCTCCATTTCGCCCTGTATACCTCTTCCTCTCCCCTTCTCCCACTTCTTCCTCTCATTTTTAATGGAGTTGAAACTTTTGAAATCCTTAGTTATCTAAAAGGTAATTAGTTGCTTTAAAGGGAATCTGAGATTCTTATGGTACATGTAATATTATTTTATAAATTTTGTCACTTTTTATTATGGAAGAATTCAAACAAATCCAAAAACGGACAAAACAGAGTAATGAATTCCTGAAGCAAATCTCAAGCATTATATTGTTTCATTATTATTTCAAAATGCATTTCTAAAAAAATAGAATATTTTATTTTTCAAAATCACATGATGATTAGCACACTTAAAAATTTATTAACTATTACTGTAATTAAAAACAGCTATTAACTATTTTAATAAAAACATATATGTTATTGTGTGTCTCTTATGTATGAAATATAGCTTACAAAAATACATAAACTATGTTTAAAAAGTAACTATAAAGTGAACATGTGAATAAAGAAATAGTATTGGGGTGCCTGATTGGCTTAGTCATTTAAGTGTCCAGCTCTTGATACCAGCTCAGTCTTGATCTTAAAATCATGAGTTGAAGCTTCTGCATTGGGCTCCATGCTGGGTGTGGAGGCTACTTAAAGAGGAAAAAAAAGGGAAAAGAAAGAGAGAAAGAAAAAAAAATAAAGTATCAATACACCCAAACTTCTGTAAACACTGTATCAGTGCAGTCTTCTTAGTTTGCTTATAATGTCATTGTCTGTGTATACATCTCTAAAAATATAGTTTGATTTTTTTCTAGTTTTAGTTTTTGAATTTTATATGAATGGAATGATATCATATGGTTCCTTGTGTTATACATCTTATTCAGTGTTTGAGCATCGTCCATGTTATTGCTTATATCTGTTTTTCAATTATTTTTATTGCTAAATAGTACTCTGTTGTACTACTTATCCAGTCTTTGTTGACATTTGATTTCTAGGTTTTTTTGGCATACCAACAACATTGCTGTGAATATACTCGTATACATATTCTGTGTACATGTACAACCTGCTTTAGGGCATGGGCATAGACATGCACATAGGTGAAATTGTTGTGTCATTGGGTGTGCATATATTCTACTTCACTGAAAACACCAAAGTGGTTGTATCAGTTTACATTTGAATTAACAGTGAACGAGAGCTCTCATTGTCTTTGTTGGACCTTTAAAAGGCTGATTTAATTTTTACCAGTGAGGAAGCTAAAAAAGATCTTAGACTCTTTCACCAAGGTAGTGACTTAAAAAAAAAATAGTTTTAGGGGCACCTGGGTGGCCCAGTCAGTCAAGTGTCTGCCAGGGGCTCTGGGATGAGCTCACACTGGGCTCCCTGCTCAGCAGGGAGCCTTCTCCCTCTCCCTCTGCCACTCCTCCTGCTTATGCTTGCTCTCCTCCTCCCTCCCTGTGTCAAATAAATGAATCTTCAAAAAAAACCCACAAAAAACAGCTGTATTGACTCATGATTGAGAAATACAATAGGTTGCACATATTAAACTATGCAGTATGATATAATAATATATCTACTTTTTGTTACCAGTTCTTAGCACAGAGGAGTGTCTTTGTTATACTAATTAGGCAACTCTTGGTCCTCCCCTAGACTCTTAGAGAGTCATCAGAAAGTCCAAGCACATGGTTTGAAAATTGGAACTTTGCCACCTGACCTCTGGGAGAGGTGAGAGGCTAGAGATTGAGTTCAGTCATATGATAATTAACCCCATATTAAAACCCCAATAAACCTCTGGATACTAAGGCTCAGAGGAGTTCACTGGTTGGTGAACCCACTGGTGTGCTGGGAGGGTATTGTGTTAGATTCCACTAGAAGAGGGCATGGAAGTTTTTGTCCTCCTCTTTCCTCCCGAAGTGTTTTTTCCACTTGGATGTTCCAGAGTTGCATCCTTTATGGTAAAGCTGTAATTATTAGTATCATGCTTTCAGTGAGTTCTGTGAGTTGTTCTGGGAAATTACTGAACCTGAGGGTATTGTAGGAAGCCCCAAAGATATAGCTGGTTTGTCAGAAGGATGGGTGGCCTCCAGGACTTGTAGTGGCATCTGAAGCAGGGGGCAGTGTTGAGAAGAATTTTGTCCTCTTAACTTGTGAGGTTTGTACTCATTCCTGGTAGTTACTGTCAGAACTGAATTGAAATGTTGTACACCTAGTTGGTGTCAGAGAATTGCTCTCAGGACGTAAGTTTGACAAGTTTTGGCAAACATGTATATTCCTACCACCAGTGTGTTAATTTTTTTTTGTAAAGTGTCTGTTCATGTCTTTCTCCTATTTTTATACTATGCTAGAGGACTCATACGCCTACCTGATTTCAAAACTTAATGTAAAGCTACAGTAATCAAAATTATGTGGTATTATTAAAAGGATAGATAAATAGAGCAGTGTAACATAATGGAGAGTCCAGAAATAGACCTACACATTACAGTCAGTTTTATTTTCAACAAAGATGCCAAGACTGTTCAATAGAGAACGCATAGTCTTTTATATAAATGGTGCCTGAACACCTTTACCAAAACTCACAGGACATACAGGAATTAACTCAGAATGAATTATAGACATAAATGTAAAAACCTAAAACTATAGATGGTCTACAAAAAATTCAGGTGGAAAACTTTGCAGGCTTTGTTAAGGCAAATACATCTTAGGGTCAGATACAAAAAACACAAATCGTAAAAGAAAAAAATTGATAAATTGGACTTCATCACTGAAATCATCCTTAAAGCATTCTATATTGTTAAGAAACTTAAAAGATGAGCCAAACATTGAGAGAAAATATTTGCAAAATACATATGATAAAGAATTGGTATCCAGAATATACAAAGAATTCTCAAAACTCATTTAACAGAAAAAAAAGCAAGAGATTTGACAAGACACTACAACAAGAAAATGTACAAACAGCAAACAAATATGTGAAAGAATGCTCAATTTTGAATTTTGTTAGCTTAATTTTATTAGAAAATACAAATTAAGGGGAGCCTGGATGGCCCAGTCAATTAAGCATCTGACTCTTGTTTTGGCTCAGGTCCTGATCTCAAGCCCCTCCCTCTCCCTCTTTTTAAAAAAAAAAAGGAAAGAAAATACAAATTAAAACCACAGTGAGATGCCACTACACCCCTTACTAGTATAGCTAAGAATAAACAGAAAACTAAAACTGACTCAGCAAGGTTACTGAATAGCAGCTGCCTCATACAATGCTCATGGGAATGCACAATAATACAGTGACTTTGGAAAGTGTTTTGGCAATTTGTATAAATATTAAAGGTGAGTATGCAGTTAGTATATAACCCAACAGTCCAACTCTTAGGTTTTTACCCAAGAGATATAATATAAACATGTTTACAAAAAAGCCTATACATAAATACCTATAGTGGCTTCATTCATTAATTGTCAAAAACTAGTCCAAATACTAGGCCAACATGTCTCAAAAAAAGTAAAATGATTGAAATTCTACAAAATATGTTACATACATAAATATATGTAAAATATATTTAAACTATACTCCTGGGGCACCTGGGTGGCTCAGTCATTTAAGCAGCTGCCTTTGACTCAGGTCATGATCCCAAGGTCCTGGGATTGAGCCCCACATCCGGCCCTGCTCAGCAGAGAGCCCACTTCTCCTTCTCCTTCTGCCTGCTGCTCTGCCTACTTGTACTCTCTCTATCTCTCTATCAAATAAATAAGGTATTTAAACTATATCCCTACTGGAATACTTCTTGGTTAAAAGGAACAAATTAACTGATATATGCAACAACATGGATAGATCTCAGATGCAATATGCAAAGTGAAAAGAGCAATAAAATTGCCAAACCTCTTGTTAGATCACGTTTCTCAACCATGGTCCTATTGACTCACTCAGCCTGCAATTGGTGGTTGTGGGCAGCTGTGTGCATTGTTGAGCAACATCTTTGGCCTCCATGCACTACATGCCAATAGAACTCCTTTTCTCTATGTTACAACCAAAAATGTCTCTAGACACCATCAGATGTCCCCTGCAGGTGGGAGGCAAATTCATTCCTCCTTTCTTGGAGTACAAATTTGGCTTAGTATTTTTTTTTTTTTAAGATTTTATTTATTTGACAGATCACAAATAGGCAGAGAGGCAGGCAGAGAGAGGAAGGGAAGCAGGCTCCCTGCTGAGCAGAGAGCCCAATGTGGGGCTCGATCCCAGGACCTTGGGATCATGACTTGAGCCACCCAGGTGCCCCAAATTTGGCTTAGTATTTAAATATTAATGTAGTTCAAAATAAACTACTATAAAATGGAAAACTCATGTTGTTATCTCAGTAATTGTAGAAAAAGTGAGAAAAAAGATCCAACACATCATAAAAACTAATAGCACTTTAGGAATAAAAGATAGCAGGGCGCCTGGGTGGCTCAGTTGTTAATCAACTGCCTTCAGCTCAGGTCATGAACCCAGGGTCCTGGGATCGAGCCCCATATCAGGCTCCTTACTCAGCAAGGAGCCTGCTTCTCCCTCTCCCACTCTCTGTGCTTGTGCCCCCCCTCTCTCTGTTTCTCTGTCAAATAAATAAAATCTTAAAAAGGAATAAAAGAGAGCTTTTCAACCTGATAAAAGGCATCTGCAGAAAACACCAGTTAATATAATACTTAAGATGAAAAATCAAGATGCAATGTGGGACTCCATCCCAGGACCCTGGGATCATGACTTGAGCCGAAGGCAGACACTTAATGACTGAGCCACCCAGGCATCCCTCTTCATAGGTTTTTTTTGTTTGTTTAAGATTTTTTTTTTTTTAATTTATTTGTCATTGGGGTGCCTGGGTTGTTCAGTGGGTTAAGGTCTCTGTCTTTGGCTCGAGTCATGATCTCAGGGTTATGGGATTGAGCCCTGCGTCAGGCTTTCTGCTTAGCGGGGAGCCTGCTTCCGTACGCCACCCCCCCACCTGCCTCTCTGCCTGTTTGTGATCTGTGTCTGTCAAATAAATAAATAAATAAATCTTTTTAAAAATAACATTTATTTGTCAGAGAGAAAGATAGCACAACAAATTTCCCTAATATGGCAAAGGGAACAAGCATCAAAATCCAGGAGGTGCAGAGAACCCCCCTCAGAATCAACAAGAATAGGTCCACACCTTGTCACCTAATAGTAAAATTTACAAGTCTTAGCGACAAAGAGAAAATCCTGAAAGCAGCCCGGGAAAAGACGTCTGTAACATACAATGGTAAAAATATTAGATTGGCAGCAGACTTGTCTACAGAGACCTGGCAGGCCAGAAAGAACTGGCATGATATATTCAGAGCACTGAACGAGAAAAACATGCAGCCGAGAATACTATATCCAGCTAGGCTATCATTGAAAATAGAAGGAGAGATAAAAAGCTTCCAGGACAA
>PISX010001030.1:0-220023 GCA_004024625.1 Mellivora capensis | reverse complement strand
TAAATAAAATCTTAAAAAAAAAAAAGGGGGGGGTGCCTGGGTGGCTCAGTGGGTTAAGCCGCTGCCTTCAGCTCAGGTCATGGTCTCAGGGTCCTGGGATTAAGTCCCGCATCAGGCTCTCTGCTCAGCAGGGAGCCTGCTTCTCTCTCTCTCTCTCTCTCTCTCTCTCTGCCTGCCTCTCTGTCTACTGTGATCTCTCTCTCTCTGTCAAATAAATAAATAAATCTTTAAAAAAAAAAAAAAAGACCCTCTTTTCTAAAAAAAAAAAAAAAAGGAAAATGTTTCAAGACATGACAGAACTGGAGAAATATGGGTTCTTCTGTTTCCCTGCTGTCTGGGCCTGTTATATTCTGGAAATGAGGGCATCTTTTCCCTCATCCCAGGGTATGACCAGGGGTCACTATGTGGAAACTGAATAGGGTTTTAGGAAGAAAAACAAGGTCACTGACAAAGGTCTCCCTGATCTGATCATTTTCTTAGATAAAAGAATTATATCTATTGAGTAGTCATAACCAATACTCTATGCCCACAATGTAGATCTAAAAAATATATGTATAACTCATGCAATTTCTGACAACCTGCAAGATAATGTGGGCTCATCTTGTCATTGCACAAATCAGGAAAATGAAGCCCGAGAAGTATAGTGAATTGCCCAGTCACACAACTCCTATGCATTAGCTCTCATTGCCCTGACAATTAAATTATAATTGTGGAAAAAAAAAAACCACTCAGCATGATTAGGAATATGATGCTCTATAAGTGAGAATTGTCAATGAAAATAACTAGTTATCAATGAAATTAACTAAGGCATCCAATGTCTGGAATCCAAAAATATCTTGAAAACACCCAGCTAAGTATTTAAAAATAATTTCAATCATACTTCAGATTCCTAAAGGTAAAGACTCTTTTTTTAATGCCAAAACACCCAGACACTCCTTGATTTCATTAGCATTTCTTATCAGCTCTATTTTAGAATGTAGCATAAAAATATCTTCCTTTATCATTATTAGCAGCAGGCGCCAACTTCTCCTAAACCAACTCCACCTTCATATTGGATGGGCCACTTAATCCCCCAAATCTCAGAAGCTCAGTACCAACGCATGCTTCTAAAAATTAAATCCCCAAACATAAAGCCACCCAACTGGGGCTGAATGGGTTAATCTTATAGTATCCGAGAATTCTGTGCTAAAATTAGATTCATTCGCAAAGATTCATGAAATATTCAGTTACAATAGAGGTTCTATGAAAGAATGATTAGGCTTATAAGAGGTCGTATACTCTAAGACTAGATTTGCGATATTATCTAAGAAGGGATTTCTAGGCTTCCCAGAAATATCTATAAACAGAAAGAATTGGGGGAGCCTTTTCTAGTACTTAACAATCCCACCTCAAAACCTAAGTGTTCCCACAAAGCAGACAGATGTAAAACTCAGCCTTTTAAAAGACTAACCTCAACGAATTTGATTTTAGGAGCTCAGGAAATGGAAGTTGAGCAATAGAATACCATTCCGTGGCTTGCCACAATCTGCCACACGTATCGATGGCTACTCTGTACAAGGGTGCTGTGTTATGATTACAAAGCTACAAGAATCAAAACACTGTGGTTTTAGCATACCAATTAGATCAATAAAATAGACTAGAGACCAGAAACAGTCCCATACACTGTTGGGGGCAATGGATACGTTCATGATCTTACTGTGGTAATGGTTTAATGAGAGTATAATATGTCAACAAAACTTCTCAGACTATACTCTTATAAAGCTATTTTTTAAAATATCTCTAGCTTAGTTCTCTATCTCTCCCTACCGCAGGTAACTGATAATTGTTCTTGGCTGATCACATTCTATGCACTCTCTTGTCCCTCTATTCCTAGCTCACAGACAATTTCATAACACTCCCATTCTCCCCACCTCCCTTACTTCCTTGCTACCAGTGGCACCAATGTGTACAACTCTAGAGGATTAATCACGATTGGCTGAAGCCAGTGACAGCAATACTATTTCTCTTTGCTTTCCCAGTTTCTCTTGCAATTTGGGGTGACCATGTGACCCAATTCTGGCTAATAAGGTATAAGGGGACATCTACTAAGGACATATGGGATATAGTTTCCTCCTGATGAGAACTGGCTGCCTTTTCTGCCCCTCCTGCCTTGGATGTGTTTGTGTGAAGATATGATGGTTGGTGTTACAGCAGCTGTCTTGCTATCATGAGACAAAAGGCTACAGATGTGAAAAGGTAACAAGCTAATGAAAGCAGAAAGGAAATTAAAAAAAGGCCTGAATCCTTGATGTCGTTAAGATACTGGATCAAAATTTACTTCTGAAACTTGAATAAGGTTAGACTGACCTGGACCTTCTTGTTAAAATGCAGATTCTAATTTCAGTAGGTCTGTAGTGGCCCGAGAGTCTATACTTTCAACAAACTCCCAGGTGATACAGATCACAACCCGAATAGCAAATTCTGCACAAAATTTTCATATTGTGAATAATTAAATGTGGATTTATTTTTAAGCCAGTGTTCGAATCCTATTACTTTCAGCTGAAAGCTTTCCTAATTCATACTGATTGGCTGGGGAATTTTCATTCTATTGGGTTCTCACAGAAAAAGAGAAACACAATTCTGAGACTAGAAGTATTGCTTAACCTATCCAATTCCAAACTCCTGTGACACTGGCATGTAAGTTAGAGAAATAACCCCATCTGCATAAGGCTCATCAAAATTTGAAGACATTTCCTGTATGTGAAAGGTAATTTTTTCTCCTCTGCCGAACGCAGCCAATCATTCACTTAGTCATTCAATCAGCCCTTGGTTTGTTCATTCCAGTATTACCAAGCATGTGGCAGGCGCAAAGCACTACGCTGAGTATGGATACTTAGGAGAATAAAACACAGACCCTGCTTGCTTAGGACCCCACCATTATAGGAGCAGGTAGACAAGATAAAAGAGGGGCTGGCTTACAGTCTTCACATCATTGGTGCCGATAATTCCACCTATCTCCCCCAGGTCCTTCAGCAGCAAATTCAGGATCTCCGTAGCCCTCTTTTTCTGGTGGTTGCTAAGCTCTTGTAGCTGGCTCAGCTCCCTCTGTGTGGTTGTCAATGTCGTCTGAAAAACACATTTTAATAGCAAATTAAAAGAGCTGCCCATCAATTCATACCCGCTGCATTGCAAAGAATAATGACATAACACAGGATGGAGTTCTTTTATCATTTCATGCAATTTCAACAAAAGAGTCCTATTAAGTCAAACTAGAGTATAGCACCGCCTTCTTTGATAAAAAGGAGACTTGGCCTTGGCCTGATAGGTTATGTCTACACATCCCATGACAATCTGCAGGTCGGTGAAATGTTTTTAAAAATAGAGGCCAAAAGGAGCCCTCAGGTTGACAAGGCGTGAATGCATCTTCCTACCCTCAACATGTTCTGTTTCAGTCCTCATGGTCCCAAGCATCCCCACCTGCATGCATCTCCACTTCCACATCCAGGCAAACCTCCTCCCTGGACCATTTCCAAAAGGTCCCATCTGACTTCATAATAATAGACAAGTCAGGAAGGCCCAGAGAGCCATTCATGAGTTTAGAAAACAACTTCTAAAAAGTCTTGTGATCTTCCTGATGAAGCCGAATTGAACACACTTCGTCTCTTCTCAAAACTGGCCGAGAGTCTCCATCTTCACATAGAGCAGTAGCTCCATTTTACTGCCAAACATCAATACCCATCTCTTTTCCGTCTCTCACGTACATTACCCAAAGGTAGAGATTTACAACTAACTTGATGAACTCTTCACATGAGAGGAATAGCCATACTTTGGTGTCTTGGTACTCACTCGGGCAACAAAGAAAATAATTTTGCGACATTACAGAGTTGTGGAGCTGCAGGCAAAGACACGGAGGCAAGTCTGCCATCACGGCTATTATTACTAGCACCCTTTCCCATGGTCTGGCTAGAAACAGTACTCTAAACCAGTCTAGTAATACTTGGGCTTGGCAGAAAATAAGAACTGTATTAGGGAAAATGCATCACTGCTTTAAGATGCAACTAAAATGAAAGACTCATTAAAGGACCCGGCGGAAAAGAGTAAGCAGAGAAAACCGAAGTCTCCTTTCCTAGGTGACTTCTGGTTTGTTTTTCTGCTTCTTTTTGGTTTTGTTTTGGCATTGCCACCGCTTATTTTGTTCCGTTTTTAAAGCCCACGGAAGCAATAGTTCCTATCTTGGGAAGCTCTTTAAAAACCCTTCCTTCGTGCAGGTGAATACACAGAGTTCGGAGCATTTCCCGTCGGCTCTACGGTCAGCAGATGAGCGCTCTCCAGCACCATCTGCTACTCATGGCCCAGGAGGACTGGATGTTTTCCACGCGGCAAGCTGGGCACAGTCCCATGATACCAGGCCATTGGGCCGAGGTGCCAAGGGCAGCCGGTTACAGCCATTCGGCTTCCCACCACCTATTTTCCAAGCAGAAAAGGACAAAATGGAAACATCGCACCACCAGCCACCTCACCAAATGCGCGCCGGCCCTGGGGGGTTGCTAGCTCACTGCACACAGTGGGCAGTGTCTTTGCCTGGGAGCACCAGCTCCCAACCAGGACCATCAGTCCCTGGCTGGGGCCAGAAGTCGTGGAGAAGGAATGGGTTTATTCAGGAGGTTGTAAACAAGTGTAATCCAGACCTTCCATCGGTCACCCACGCTCACTTGTTACTATTATACCTGCGATGAATTTATTGGTATTGTAGAACAGGCACAGTCCTTCACTGAGTGCTTTATATCAATGCTCTCTAATTCTCATGTATTGAAAGGGGCCTATTAACACCATTTTTTACAGATAAGGGAATGAATACTCACAAAATTTAAATGTCTCACTTAAGGCCTCATAGTTGTAAAGTCACAATGTTAGCTAGGATTTTTGTGGCTCCTAAGTTCTGCACTCTCTTGACTACTCACAAGGCATCCCTGCTAAGGTTATAAAACCCCTGGATAGAAAACAATCCCCAGTTCCGGAACGAGTGACAAAAGTCACCTACATGAGGTGTTTCGGTTACTGGAAGATTTCAGAGAATGCCTCTGACACTGAATAACCACCCTGCCAGCCGCCCCCCTATATAGTGTCTGTCAACAGATGTCAACATCCAGTACAGGAGCAGCGGCTCAGAGTCCCGCCCCCAGAGCAGATACTCCAACCGTTTTCTGGGCCAGCTCATCCGTCAGCTGCTCATTGGCCCTGGTCTTGTCCTCCACTTCCTGTGACTTCTGGTCGTAATTGACAGCCAGCTCTTCCAGGGCCTGGAGAACTTCCTTCACTTCATCTTTGGCTGCCTCATTCTCAATCTGGAGTCGTGTCAGCTCTTCCTGGATCTTCTCGTAGTCTCTTCTTGTGGAAGCCAAAAGCTGGGGAAATGAGATGGCATGGAACTGGTAAACGTAATGTTCGAGCGTTTCTGTGCTGTGTTCTATCCCAAATAAAGTGATTTTAAAAACAGATATGGGTGGGGGTAGGGGGTGTGGGGGAGAGCTCCTGGGTGGCTCTGTTGGTGAAGCCTCAAGTCTCAGTCTGGCTCAGGTCCACACTGAGGGCCAAGCCTGCTTAAGATTCTCTCTCTCCGGGCGCCTGGGTTAAGCCTCTGCCTTCGGCTCAGGTCATGATCTCAGGGTTCTGGGATCGAGTCCCGCATCTCTCTGCTCAGCAGGGAGCCTGCTTCCTCCCCTCTCTCTCTCTGCCTGCCTCTCTGCCTACTTGTGATCTCTCTGTGTCAAATAAATAAATAAAATCTTTAAAAAAAAAGATTAAAAAAAAAAAAGATTCTCTCTCTCCATTTGCCCTCCCCCCTCTCCCTAGCGCTCATGCACTCTCCAAAAGAGCAGATATAGTATGCTCAGCATGACTAGAAATACTACTGTATATCTAGAGAATAATTAAAAAAAAAAAAATAGCATGAGGCTTCAAAAATCTTTCTTTTTCTTTAATTTTTATTTATTTATTTACGTTTAAAGCTGCATAGGCTGAACTTAAAGAATTGATTACAAATCAAAAATGTCTACACTCTGTTGCTGCTGGCTCTTCCAAATGCTGAACAAAGAATGAACGGAGTCATCTCTGAGGACAATGGTAATACTTGCATGGCTGTTGACATTATCATTATTCCACATTGTAAACAGGTCGGTTTCAGAGTCAACCAAAACAGCATACAAGGGCAATTGTCAACTTCACTTCATATTCATCTTGAATGTATGGAAGGATATACCCCAAACATTAACATTAGTTAAAAGTGAATGACTAGGCTTATGGATGTTTTCATGATCTTCCTGACTATTGTATTTTCTGACTTTCCTATGTAAAATTGGCAATATAGAAAAAAAAATATTGAGTTTTAACTGTTACATAAAGTAAGTTTATCATAGGCAGTTGTTCCAGGTTAGAGATGCAAAGGAATAGAATGGGAGGAAGAAGGCAGGAAACACCCAACCAAAGCTAAGAGAAAAATCAGTTTAAAATGATTGCTCTGGGGCACCCAGGTGGCTCAGTGGGGTAAGCCTCTGCTTTCGGCTCAGGTCATGATTTCGGGATCCTGGGATTTAGTCCCACATCGGGATCCCTGCTCAGCAGGGATTCTGCTTCCCCCTCCCCCTGCTGCTTTGCCTACTTGTGATCTCTCTCTCTCTGTGTCAAATAAATAAAGTCTTTAATTTTTTTAAAAGATTTTATTTATTTATTTGAGAGAGACAGAGCACAAGTGGCGGGGGTGGGGGGGGGGTAGGAGAGGCAGAGGGAGAGAGAGAAGCAGACTCCCCGCTGAGCAGGGAGCCCAATATTGGGCTCGATACCAGCACCTGGAGATCATGACCTTAGCTGAAGGCAGATGCTCAACCATCTGAGCCACCCAGGCACCCCCTAAATAAAGTCTTTTAAAAAAATAAAAATAAAAAAGTAAAATGATCTGATTGCAAAAGCATAGATGATCTCCCTGCCAAGAGAAGTATTTGCACAAGGGCCACAATCATTGCCCTGGAGCAACAAAGGAAAACAAAGAGGAAAAGAAACGTATGGCTGTAGAGAGAATTTGCTCTGTGGGAAGGCTGGGACTAGGGACATGAACCCAAGCCACCTAGAATTTTATGATGTGATCCAGCCCATAGCAGTTTAGCAACAAAGCAGAAAATATTCTAAAGCACAAAAGAGAAAAAAATACTTCGATGGTGCTCGGCAAGAGAACATCTAATCATCTATGTTTGACAGATTGGCTATCTACCCTTTGCTTAGGTTCCTATTTGTAAAATACTTGGCAAAACACAACACAATAAAGACACTCACTAGAGAAATTAATGCCATCCAGGGAAAGACTGAAAACAATTTGGCTCCTTTTTATTGTACCAAACACATACTGTGTAAGCAGCACTTGGACCCCCTTCCTCTTTGTCTTCCCCTCCCCTCCATCTCTACTTTTTTGTTGTTGTTGTTGTTATTTAATTCCTACAAGATAGTATGAGAACATAGTGTATATCAAAGACCCGAACCAGCTGGTTTTCAAAGCTGGGAAAAAACTAAAACAGCAAGCAACAGGAGTGCTGGGCACTGGATATGAGGAATTAGAATCACCTTTGCCCAACCACCAAACTCCTTTATCTTTGCTCTTCAAAAACTACATGTAGCAACCAGCTACTCACTCTCAAAAACCTTAGAGCTCTACGAAGTCAGATATTTATTTTCAAAAATCAGCTTTAAACAGGCCCTGAAAGGAAATCTGCCAGGAAATGTCCACATGATTCAATGATTTTTGAAAAAATTCTTTGTAAATTAAATCTCTGGAACAAACATCAACAACAAAGAGTAATAAGAGAACTTCATAAAAAAAATTTATTGCATTCTTTACCTCGTCCTGATCCAACATCTGTTGTTTTAGCTTTTCAGCCAGCTGGCTCTGCTGGTTAATTTCATCATCCTGAAACGAAACATCATGTTTAATGTTTTTGGGTTAGTTATGTCATTTTTGATATCCTGGTTTCCCGACAACAGTCGGATACCAGAGTGCCAACTGTAAGTTTTGCTAATAAGATGAAGGGAATGGTGTGGTGCTTCCTCATAGGTGAGAGACTGGCTCTGGGATCTTGATTTGGTTAAAGTTCCTCTGCGCCCACCTTTCTCAGCAGGTGAAACAACTGGGTATTCTGGGATATATAATATCCTACATATTGAACTCAATTCCTGCTCATCCAGAAATCAAAGATCTAAGGTTTGGGAATCGGAAGGGACTTTGGAGCTAGCACTCCCAATTCAAAGACGCTAACAAAATATAAGGCAGTGAATTTCGAACCATCTGCACTATAATATATTCATGTTCCAAATCTCGTCAAACACATCAATGACCAGGAATGCTGCCATGTGATCAGAAGGAGCTACCAGTATTTCCACTTCAAATCTCTTGCTTAGAGAGACTGGAGAACATTCACTAGAGAATCTTCGGCATGAGCAGATCTCCCGCTTGATTAGAAGTTAATTTTTCTTGCCAGTCTAAAAAACCAAAAAAACGAAAAAAAAAAAAAAAAACCTCAAGGAAGTGGGGGATGTAGAAACAATAATGCTTACTTTCTGGCCTATCATTAGAGTGGGAAATGATCTCCCCAGAGGCCATTTGCTTCCATCACTCTCATTTCCTGCCACTAGGTGTCGCTGCCACAAAAGACAGAGCCCCGGCCTAATCCTGCCCAGTCCAAACTCATCTGCCTCTCTCGGGACTCTGCCCACCCAGCTTGGGCAAAGCAGCAGGCAGGACAACATTTCACCAGGGGGGCTCGGCCTTCACAACAAAGATTTTCATGAATTCAAATGCAAATGTGAAGCCTCGCCTGCAAAGAACAACTTGGCTTCACGTGTACCCCTCCCTTAAAAACAGGAGAAAAATCCTATTTGGTTAACACTTCAGGGCTCCAAACCCCATGCAGAGTCAGATTCAGTATTTTGGGTCCTCCTGCATGCCTGGTGCCGCCCAGATGTTCTCCCAGCAGCCCAGAAAAATCCTGCACTGCACCTTCTGGCTTTTCCAGAGGTGAAGTTACAGGGGTGAACTCAAGGGTCTGGGTCACGGAACCCCGTGGGCTATTCTCTAACCCATTTGGTCGTGTGTATGCATACATTTAAATCGGACTGACTGACCCATGGAGCAAGAAAGTCCTAAAATCAGGATTACAGGATCTCTACCTCATTTTCCTTTGTGTAGAACATCTTTTGGCCTTATTTCTTCTCTGTTCAGGGAACCCTGTTTCTACTGAACTTTTTACACCCATGTTTCTTTAATGGTTTGACAAAATGCTCATGACTTTCCTCCCCAAATCTGATTTCTGGCAGGAGAATTAGGGAAATTACACTGAGTGAAACTGCCAAAAAATGGTACTTGCACAACGTGGAGACTATTCTGTAGGGCATATTTCCTCTTTTACTTTATAAACTTAGAATGTCCGTTACCAGGAACAATTTTGTGTTTATGTTCCTTGGCAAATAAATATTAAACATCTTAACATAAAAGACTCAAGGAGTTTAACATCAGGGAGCTGCCATCCCTTCCCCTGGGAACATAAGCAACAACTCCAAGTGATACAAATCAGGAGAGAGGCAAAAGGGTGAAGCCAGCCCTTTGTTCTTACACTGTGTTCACTTCAAAGCCTGAAGGTACAGCTCCCTCCCTGACAAGTGAAAAGCCAGGTGCAATGATTTTTGAGGTACAGTAAGAAACCAAGGGCTACCAGCCCATCTGGGAAGGATGTGAGGAACAAGGATTACATTGTAAGAACATGAATGACTTATATACCAGAGATACCTCCAAGATTACACTTACCCTTTGTTAAGGCAACTTCTCCAAGGAATTAGCATAGTCTACCATAATCTTAAAATGTTTTCAAAACTTCCATAATAAAATGTGCTGTGCCATCTATATCTATACATTCGAGTGCATTCCTTAGAACATGCTCACTCTGATGCTGACTCTTAATCCATTGATAACATTTCAAAGCACTTGTCAGAAAATATTCTTGCTCTTAAATTTGCTTGTATGTGAAATGGTGAGCTGTCACTTGGTCACATGCCACATTTAATTATAAAAAACATTCTCATTGCAATGGTAATTAGTGAAATAAGGTTCAACATATTTCTACTTGCACATAATTCCTCTCACATATTTCCAATAGAACACTAGTATTAGAGGAGATGAGAAGTAAAAGAAACAGGGCCAACACCAGCTTGCTCTTCTTATAACTCTGCTTGCAACCCACCTCTGCACCAACAACCCCCCATGCCACATAGGATGGTGTTCTCCCTTAAGTCAACAGAACCCAGAAGAGAAAGAAACTACTATTTATTGAGCAACTGCTACACACTAGAACCTTTTAATCCCCACTGCAACTTTTTGAGGACACAGATAGGAGCCCCAAGCCACAAATGAGAAAAACAACTTCAGCAGGGGAGGCCATTCATCAGTCCAAGCCCCAGCATCATTAAGTCACAGGTCTGACTCTAAAGTGTATGTTTTTCCATCACACAGTATTGCCTTCGACGGTAACAATCCTGAGACCCCTGGAGGGACAGCACAGAGGGGCAGAGGGGGCGGCTGGGAGGAGACCGTGCAGTCTTTCTCCCACAACATTCTAATTAGATTCATTAGGGTTGACAAGTTCCTCATCTAAATTACTAAGACCAAAACAGGATGACCACAGCCTTGGGAACCAGAAGATATACAACCTTGTTCCACCTTTGCCACCTACAGTTGACATACACTGAGCAAGTCACATACTCCCCGGGCTAGCTTCTCATTGGGACCTAGATACTTTCAGCTCCACCACTCAATAATCTATGAAGATGCCCTGTCTCAACTCGTGTTTTCTCAAAGGTACCAAACTATCTATCTCGTCAGAAGCATGAAGTACCTTCTAGAACCTTTAAGAGGAAGACAAATAAGAATGACAGCTGATGAGACATAATCAGGCAGTCCATGGGTAGAGTCACTAGGGTCAGACCACCAGCCTTGGGGCCCTCCCTGGCTGAGGCGTGTGGGCTAAGTACTCTCTCAGATCCCAGCAACCCGTGAGAGACCACAGAGGCTAACCTCGAAATGTGTGCTTTAGAGGATCTTCAAGGCACATGCTATAGGAAAATTATCTAACAGGAAGTGTCCGACGCTGTCATCAGGAGGCAGAGACGCTAGGGTCAGCTCTGCCAGCTGCCACCGGAATATCCCCAAGGCCTGGCATTCTCCTCACTCATCACTCAGTCTCCCTACATTTCACTGTCCCACTGTCCCACTACATTTCAGAAGCTACATTGAAGACTCTACAGTCTCTCTTGGATCCATGAAAGCTCCTTATGCTACCAAAGGAAATGATCCCAATTCCAACCATGGCAGGAGTCTATTCATAGAAAACAAAGTGTAGAATCAGGTTATCGTCCCTCATCCAAAAATCTCTGAGGATTACTAATGTGAACTTATCATTTCTAAAGGGAAAAAGGAAAACTGCAGTATGTTTAAACAATAGCATTTCTTTGGAGAAATCAAGAAATTGCATACACTGTTAACTTACTATTGATCTCCTTTTTCTCTTTTTTTCTTGATCTCTCTTTTTCTCTTACTTTGAGGTTTTGCATAATCATATCTGGTTAGAAAGGGAAGGATAACAGTATGTCACGTGCCTAAGGGCAATCAACCCAGCTCTCAAAGGTGTGAATATCTCATTAAATAGGCTACCAAAAGGGTAGGAGTGTCCCCAGTTTAACGCTGTGGTTACAACGCAAATTCCCAGAGTCCTAGATAAACAGAACTTGCTTCACATTTTGCTTGTAAAGGTGATGCAGACCGAGCTTTACTCAGAATATACAGGCCTGTAAGATTAATGGCAACGTGCACATAACAAAGCGGTTTCAGCTAAACCAGAAGTGTCCCCAAGCACTCTGAGCCAAACCACAGCAAAAAAGATTAAATCAGACTAAAAATACCAGCAACCTTGATGAAATGAACTGAAAGGATTTAGAATATTCCAAGGGCAATATGCCAAGGTCACGTGAGACATCAATTTAATTTCCTATGCCTCCAGGATTCCTAGCCCAACCTTAACTGGGGATGAACAGTGTTCTCCAAGGTCTCTTTTCCTTTGGTCCAACTTGGGCATTTACATGATTATTTGAGCCCCAAAAGTCTGCCATAAAATTAGACAACCCTAACAGCATGTTCCAACTATTTCATTCAAGAGCATGCCTCTGAAAATGGATTTACCAATACTGGACAAGCTGTCCGACCCCATGCCACTACCATGGTTCCTCATCCCAGGGCCTGATAGCTACATGATTACAGAACACATTTAACATTAGGAGCCACCACACTGTCGCTACAGCTGGCACTACTCTTGAAGTTTTCAAGAGGTGAGGAACAGGCCCAGAGAAAAACAGAAGAGACAACTAAACAAAGATCATGCACACTCACGCCACCCCCACTCACACGCAGTGATGAGCCCCAGTCCCACATCTAGAAGTGAAGACTATCTATCTAGACCAACTCTCCAGTCTTCCAATCAAACTTCCATGAAAGCTTCCATTCCGGAAGAATCAAGTTCCCCGAGTCTGCCCAATCAAGAGTTAGGGTAGATATTAGGAAGATAGACATAACATCAGTCTGTACCCCCCTACATCAGCCCCGTGGGGCTTGAAGCTGCTTCTGGCCAATAGCTCTAGGACCTGCCACCTTTAGTCTCGGTGCCAGAGTGAGGACTATAATCTTGGGCTACAGACCTTATCATCCAGCTGTCTGTAGAGACTGGAGATCTCCTCATCGTACTTCTCCTTCTCCTCTGCAGAGATGCCAGCGACAACAGGAGCAATATTGTCTATGATGGGGGTGTTATCACAGGGCTCCAGGGTCTTCTGGTCCTTAGCACTGATCTGTTCATCCTCAGGCACAGCTTCTCCTGCAAAGTACAAGAGGATTTGGGGATTGAAGAAATTCAGCAAGTAACTCTATAGGAAGAGTTCCAAAAATAGCCACTCCCATGCAAAGACACAGGACACAATCAGAGCTATTGTAGAGAGTTGGGACTTGTGTTCTCTCTATTTGACAAGAAAGGTTGTAGTTAATTGACCAAAATAGTCTAAAGAAGAAGAGGGCTATGTAATACTCCCTCTCTCATGATGCATCACTTAAGTACATCGCTTCCACCAACCACTCTTTTCTCCCACACCCCCTCAAAGAGAGAGAGAGAGAGGGAGAGAGAACATGGATAGAGAGGAAAAGGAGAAGCAGACTCCCTGGGAGCCCAATGCGGGACTTGATCCCAGGACCCTGTGATCATGACCTGAGCTGAAGGCAGATGCTTAACAACTGAGCCACCCAGAAGTCCCTCCACCAACCACTCTTAACTAATACAGCTTGCAGTGACATCCAGAATTTTTTGTGTACATTTTCCTTTTGGGGGGGAATATTCTGGGGTTTTACTATAATCATATTCTATCTAGTGGTTGACTCCCAGAGAAACAGACTTCTGAGACATCCTAATTACCAATTAATTAGGTTACTGTTTCATTAGGAGAAAACAGCCAAATCGAGGAAATTCACCAGTACCAAAGAGAACACTGCAGGGCCCTAATCCTCTGAATCTGAGAGTCTCCAAATCTCAAGGAGAAAACCAGGATAGCCCTGGACCCAGGAGCTCTGACTGACATAGCACAAAAACACATTCTACTACCATCCTCTCCCCTAGGAGGGCAGAATTAATTGGCTCAACTGGAGAGTTCAAACAGAGTAATTTCTTATGATGTCAAGTAGACCCAGGAAAGAAAAAGCAGCCGACCCGGGAAAGAAAAAGCAGCCAACCCAGAATACCGTGCAGAGACCCTGCATACCACCTCTCAGTTTGCAGACCAGCACATATCACTTTTCGGTATGCAGAGCCGTGCTTGTCAAGGCCTTTGAAGGCAGCATTACCAAACTTGACTGTTCAAACTGAGGGGGAAAAGCGAAGTTCTCGGGTGGGTCGGTGGCCTAGCTCCAGCAAGAAAATCACCTTGCGAAGACAGACTGCTTTAAAAGGAGTCTGTGAAAACCATGTGGCCCAACTGAGTCTCTCAAACATCATTTTGGAAAGCAAACCAAAACCAAATATGCTTTTCCATCCCAATGTTTACCATCAACTTCATGTTCAGTTTGCTGCTGTCAGTGAATGTCTGCAACGTCCCAAGCCTCACCCAGTTCTCAGCCCATAAAACGCGTTTTGTGGAAAGTCCCCAGGAAAACTGCTCTAAGACAAAGGGAATTTCTCAAACAAACAAACAAACAAAAACCCGGATCCCCTCATCTGTGGCTTCATTAACAGTATGTATCAGGCTTCAAGGAAGCCACCTGAAATTGTACACATTTATCTCAATATAAACAAAACACTTTGTGACGGGTTAGCTTTGCTGCTCAAGATTTCATTATCTCACCTGATAATTACAAAATGGCAGGAAGGCTTCCCTGTCAAATAAAATTAACATCCAGTGATTTCGTTTTTGCATCACAGTTCCATTTGAAGCAAAACCTGGAATAAAGTATTCCTTTGCTGAATAGAAGGCTGAGCCAACCCTTTTTTCTTCTGAAACTCAACTAGACTATACTGTACCTACGCTTTTTCTAAAATTATTGACCTGAAACAAAACCAGAATATCAGAGTAGCCTTTGAACTGAACCTGAACCAAATCAATATTTCATTCAGTTCCAATTCCTGGTTTAAAGCATCTGTCAGCGACCTTAGTGTGCAGACTGGATTTCTTCCAATTAAAAGATCTATATTCTCTACGGCCTGCTAAATCCACAGGCTATAAAAGCAGTACCATATTCTAGTTCCCAAGGATTTTTTTTTTTTTTGCTTAAATATATATAGCTATCTTGTTCTAACCACAGATTACATACACAAAAACTGAAAAGGCCCTGAACCTCTACCCCCCAATTCTATTCCTTTTCCAGAGAAATTGCCCACGAACATTTTTGTGAATCTTTCCCCTATTTGGGTTATGAACATATCTCTAATTTTTCAGCGCTACCTTCTGAACTTTGTGAACAGGGCAATGCAGTGTGGCATGAACTTAATCTTGCAGCTTAAGCATGATGAAGGTGAAATTCTTAATGGTACTAGACCAGAAACCAGGCAGAACATGGTCCTACACCAACTTGCCCTAAGTACAGAGGTGAGATACAAACACAGCTGGAAGAGACCCAGTCCCACCACAAGGCTGGAGGGAGCTAAGAAGCCCAGGGACGAACCCTATAACCAGCGGCAAGTGATCTTAAATCTGCCCTCTTATCCCACTGAGGAATCACAGCGTCACTGAGTACCACAGTTGTCCAAGGATAGCGCGGTTCATCAAGCCAGCCAACGCTGCTACCCTGAAAGTGGTCAGCAGACCACATTAGCATCCCCAGCGCTATGGCAGGGCGCCAAGCCACACCATACATTTTAGCTGATCTAATTAATCACAAGCCCATCTTCTCCTTCACCTCTTGGTTTGCTTTTTTTGTAAAGGGAAAAAATAATAATAATAATGCCTTTAACACGGCATTGTTTAAGAGATTTAATTACCATAGTATATGTAAAAAAAACACAAAAGGTATTATCTGTTAAGGTCCATCTCTTACCCCGTCCTCTCCCTAACAAATTGTCAACTCTTCAGGCTGTGCAGATATTTTTATTTATTCTGAGATTATTGTTCCTGAGGTCTTCATAATACCTTTGTGGTTGTACTCAGCTCCAAAAATAAAACACAATGCAGCTACGCAAGTCCCCTTCAGGTTTATTTATATCATTACTAAAACAATATTTCGAAACCTATAGCAGACTTTCTGGTTTCTCTTAAGCAATTCTACGAATCAAAGCATCAACATGTCACATACAAAGTGACATCTAAACAAGGAGCTCTTCTCAGTTTATATTCCAAAGGTCGGCAGTCAGGATTATTTTTTACAACAGCCGTTCAGCCCGAGAACAAAGCAGCAACAAGCAGGAACAAAAGCAGCAGGCATCTGTGGGAGAGCACAGCTCTTGCCCAGAGAGGAACCGAGAGCTGGTTTTCCCAAACACTGCTACCCTTCAAAGGATGGAGGAAATGACTTCCAGAAGCGTCCCTGCTAACTACACTGTCCAGCTCACAAACACGTCTGGGGATTGTAAATTCCCAACACTATGCGAGACCTGACACTAGACAATCTGTCTCCATGGCAATCTCACCACGTTAATCGAGACTATTCCCTGCACTGCAGTGGACTGAGTCTCCAGAGAAGCCCCCATGAGGTGATTACGGAACAACCGATTGTAACAAGGCAGACAGCTGCAAACAAACACTGGAGGGAAAAAAATGTAAAATCTGGTGTGGGTGGGGGGAGGGGGGGAGAGACCGGAAAAGGACCACCAAATGAAGAGGTGCGTCTATTTTTATTTTTATTCCCCTTTTTGTATTAAAAGCAAATCTTTCTTGGTTCATGCCCTGAGGCTTTATACCTGCTGTCTATAGGGAAAGAGCTTATAATACTGTAAAGCATCTGATTTTCTACAATGAAAGTTCCCCCCACTCCCACTGGAAACCTTTCCCTTCTTTAAATAAGCATTCTGGCATTTCCTATTGTCAGATATAATTACCTTTAAGGACTAAAAAGATTTGTGTGTACACAGGAGCATTCACTTGGAGCACACCTACAAGCTTTGCAGAGCATTTTAATTATAAAATGAAAACCTCCTGAGGGCATAAATAGTGTTTCTACAAAAAGTAAAAATCCATCAATTGCAATAAATAAGAATGACAGACTAATCAAAAATACTCATTAGGGTTATTAGTTAAAAATTCTAAAACAGGCTTTTTTTTGGAAAAAACAAAAAAATAAGAAAGAAAGAAAACCATTAGACTGCCAGTAATTCATTAAAATTTCACACATGAAATAGCAACGAGCTAGTTATCCTTTTCATAAATTGAGCCCCTAAAGCCTCTGGAGAACACAGAAAGGTAATTGCATCCTCTCTGCAACTCCAGGGGCCGAGGTTTGCTGGTCACTCACGGCCTCCGTCACAAACCACAGATCTGGCAATGGAGGTGTTTTCTTTTAATACCAATTAAACAGGCCCAGTGGCGGACCTAATGGTAAGTAATTTTTGTATCAAAGAAACTAAAAGGAAATCTTTAAGTTGCCAGATGGGTAAAGGCAGCTGGCTACAAGATGTCATTATATAAATGGGAGTTTAAAAAAAAAAAAGTAATTCCTTTATGGGATTATTTTGCACACAAATAGCATCTCTCACCCTAGTTCCTAAAAATATTGTAAGCAGCTTAAGACATTTTCTAATCCTTTCTAGAGTAATTTTCTAATAAACCGGTCACCCAGGACTCTGAAATCTCTTTACAGTCCTGACCTCTTGAATGGCCCCACCGTTCTCTTAGCAGTCAGAACTTTTATTAGTGTTTGGCTGTGCTCTCCAAAGAAGAGAGTCGAAGAGATGAGATGTCTCAAATGAAACGCTAACTTCAGAGCTTATACTGGAGTCATGAATCCGGGGGTGTGGGGGCAGGGCGGTGCACGGGCCAGCATCTTGGGTATCTTGAATGCTAAAAGGGCAGATTGTGTGGGAGCTACAGAGGCCACACAGCCCCACAAAGCCTGGGATCAGACTCCAGTTTGCAGACTGAGCCAGCTGGGGAAACCAAGCCTGCTGGCCTGGCAGGTTTTAAATTGTGGAGAAGGAATCTGTTCTAGAGATTGCCGATTTTTCCACGCCTTCCCAGCCTGTGATGAAATAATTTCTTTGCATGACTTCAGCAGATGGGGTAAATCTACATCCATTCTGTTATTTACTATTATATTTAATTATTCGAGAGACACTGCAGATGTGCCCTATTGTCGGGGCATTTCTCTGCACTTCTGACACCTGGATTTTTCAGGGCCTCCTTTTCTGACTTAAGCTTCTGTTAAAACAATATTGCTTTTTAAAGGACAAAATTCAAAGAAGTATCAGAGAAGAGGACATGTGTGAAGACTGATCTGGCAGCAACAGGAAACTGTGGGCCCATCCCCCTTCTGAGGGTCCCAGGCCTGGGCCCTCAGCCCTCCTTCCCCAACTTGCCCATCAAGGGTCTTCTGGACAGACTCGGGGGGACCGGGCAGGGTGAACTGGGAGCCGTAATTCACTCTGAGTGCAACCATCTAAATCTATCCCCATTCACAGGACGGTTCAAGCCCTTTCCATGTACATGATGAACAAGGCTCAGAGCTAGAGAGAAAAAACAGCCCTGCTTCCGCCAACTGCCCACTCTCCCTCTACCTGTGCTAAGCAAGCAGGCTGAGTAAAATCCCTGAGGCTGCAGCGGCCCACAGAGCTTCCAGATTCCAGGAACTGTCAATCGATTTCAGCCCACAAGATGTCACTAGCAGATTGGACTGGACAGGTGTTTTCCAGTCACGCAACACCCATTCTCATTTCAGCACCACAACTTCCTAGTGAGCAATGATCTCTCCCGGCGCGCGCAGGCTTGGTCAGAGGACGCGGCAGAGGGCCCTTGGCTTCCTCAGCCGGAGCACACCACCACGCTCGGTCTCTCCCCTCTCTCCGGAGCCTCTGCGTCCCAAACAGATAATGCGAGGAATGGGGAGAAAACTCAAGGGGGCACTCACACCAGGTGCGGCCCCCAGGAGCCCAGTCTCTGGAGCAGCCCCAGCTTTGCCAGATGAGGCTGGCTGCTCGGCCGTACTTCGGGTCTGCAAGTCATTCCCAGACTTCTCATGCTTTCCTGTTTTGTGTAAGCTAAGCAGGGTCAATTCCTGTCCTGTGCAACCCAAGGAGCCCGCCCTGTGGGGAATGGAGTGGCTCTCCTTATTCCTTCTTTATAAAAACAAGGCATGAGCCCCCCCCAAGCCAGCATGCATATGCCCCGAGCCTTGCCTTAATGCCAACGGCAGACATGAATTACGGCTGGGTGTAATTATGTACGTTACTAGTCACCGGCCGTATTCTGAGAATCGATGTTCTACTATGCCCAGAGGAGAAAACTACCGGGCTTGCATTTTGAAGTAGCCCATGAAGCTACAAGGAGTTGAAAATTGGTAGCAATGGGGAAGGGTGGGGGTCTGGGAGAGAACCAGCCTCCAGGCATGGAATAGGGTAGTATTTCATACTGTCTGAATGACTTTGGGCAGGGAGTGCCCTGTCCTGCTGCAGTCCCATTGCCACCAGCTGTATCAGCTTCTTCACTGTACATGACCTGCCTGGACCCCATCTGTCACTGCGACATCAGGTTCTTTTACGTTTCTGACTCCCTAGCTTTCCTGCCTCAGTCTACAGAACAGCAAAAAGGGGAAAGCAAAAACATATGTACACACGCACACTTTTTCTAGCTCTGCTCCTTCTCTCTTGCTCTCCCACGGCTGGAGAAGAGCAGTCAAACTTCTATCTAAGATTACAGACACACCATACAAGGACAGACCCCTCTTCCCCAGCAGAGAATGCAGACAGTGGGCAGTGCTGCCTTCAGTGGTTCAGCCCACAGGGCGGCAACATCAATACCCAGGATTCGCTGAGGTGAACTCAGAGGCTGACTCCTACAAGTTTAGAGCCAATGTGTGTGTCAAAATTCAAAAGAAAGCTGGAAATATCCTGCCACTTGGGTTTTACTGGAGGGGACCTCCTCTTCTCGACTTTATCTCTCAAAGTCCCAGCTCTCCAGTTGAAACAAACCACCCATGCTCTCATGATGACAAGGAATTAGGCCTGGTGCATGGGACACTGTTGAGGAGCTTCTGGTCCCTTCCTTCCTGGTGTGGCATTTTTCACACCCCTCTAACTGGCCTAAACACAAACCACTCGGGCTGTGCGCACACTGCAAGATGATGGAGAGACAGTGACTCTCACAGTCAGCTGCCCTGCGTTCAGATCCCTGCTCCGTCACCGAGCCACTGCGGGCAAGGCACTCAACCGACCGAGTAATCCAGGTGTTCTCCAAAAAATTACCTTGAAACATAAATGTGGGGCTCCTGGGTGGCTCAGTCATTAGGCATCTGCCTTCAGCACAGGTCATGATCCCAGGGTTCTGGGATCGAGTCCCGCATCGGGCTCCCTGCTCAGCAGAAAGCCCGCTTCTCCCTCTCCTCTCCCTCTGCTTATGTTCCCTCTCTCGCTGTGTCTCTCTATCAAATAAATAAATAAAATCTAAATAAATTAATTAAATGAATGAATGAATGTTAGCTTAGGAGGACAGGAGAGCTCTGCAGATCCCCTTCTCTATTACAGTCATTCAGTGATTATACGGTAATGGCAGAGGCGGGTCTCGGGACTCTCTCCCTCTTCTCTTTCCTGCCCTCTCTCTAGAGGCCCTCACCCCTACCTATGCCTTCCTGTACTTCCTAAAGCTCTACTACCCTTTCTTTCCCTAGCTCAACCTGGGCCTCTGAGCTCTAGACCCTTGAACCTAACTGCTTATTTGACATTTTCACCTGGATGTTCCACCTCGAACTCCCCTCCTCATCTCCCTCGTCTCCAGTCTGGTTCTTCTCTGGTATTTCTTTTTTCAGTAAACTGTTCCACCCTCCATTCAACACGGCAGGCTGGAAAACTTGGCACTCTATCTCTCTACAGCCAGCTCCTCACCAAGCCCTGCTGATTTTATCTCCTAAACACTCTCTGGTCCATCCGTGTCTCTCCCTTTCCATTGCCCTCTCAATTCAACTACTGTAACTTCCTCCCTGGAAGACCATCCTTGTTCCTGGCCTGCCTCCTACCCTCTCCAGTCCATCTCCAACACAACCAATGGATCTTCAAAAATGCAAATCTTATCATATGATCTTCAGTTGAATATCCTTGAAGGGCTTCTCATTGCTAGATTCTCATTGCTAGACAAAAACCAAAATCCTGAACAAAAACTGTTTAGCCCTGCACACGACAGGCCTGCCTATCCCCTCCCCTCATCTCGGGCCTGTCCTGCCCCTCCCCAGCTCAGCACACCCGCCTTCCTGCTGCTGCCCACCGCCAAAGGCTGCCCCTCTGGGTTGTTGTAAATGTGGCTCCCTCCACCCCAACCCCCACTCCTTGCTGCTCCTAACTGCTCTCTTTCTCTCAGATCTTATTCCCTAGGTTGCTTATCAGGGAAGCCTTCACTGACTTCTCAGTGTAACTAAAAGTTATACTAACGTTCAGTACCTTCTGCTTTCCCTTTTTGGTACGCAGCACAGACACATTTATTGGTTGTGGAGTCGTCTCCCTCATCGGACTATAAGCTCTGTAAGGGCAGAGACCATGATCGACGGCTAACCCCTTCCACTCCCGCAAGGGGTTAAACATGTGTTTACGTAACACACATCTACAGAAGCCTATCGTGTGCCAGAAACCATACGTGAGTTTTCCTGAATTATGTACATAAGGGCTTATGTAGGATCTCACCCTGTGGGACATGGAAAACAGTGTATTTCTGAGTAGGTCTGCACCGTGGACAAAGTGGGGCAAACAATTAAAACGATGCCAAGTTAAAAGTCCAAAAGGAGAGAGTGTCAGGCAGGCGGGTGTTAGGCAAACAGGACAACGGGCCGACGCTAGGGGACAAAATTGGAAGAGGCATGGGGGGTCACAGGGGAGGCTTGGCCAGGGACAGGACAGAAGAGAAAACAAGGCTGGTCGCCCACTGCGCCATGTTCTAAGGCCAGTCCCCCTCCCTGTACCAAAAGGCTTTACTGAATGTTCCAATTGCCCAGCAGAGAACTGACCCAAGAGGATCCCAGAAATAGAACAAAATTTCATACAGCCGCTCCCCGCCTTGCCAACCATCCCTCCCCATTCTCCTAACTCTGCCAAATCGCAAGGAATCATCCACCGGCCCCAGGTGCTGAATTATTCAATTATTCTAGCAGCTTTCAAAACATGTGTGCAGCTAGAAAATCTCCCAAAAAGAAAAAAATTGTGTTATTTAGGCTACTAGGTCATTTCTTGAACCTCTCTTGAATCCTGCTTTGCTTTGCAATTGTTTTTCCATTGAATAGTAGGTCACTGGCACCCCACCTTTCCTAGCAAAAAAACAGCGGCAAACACAGAGTCACAAGACCATCCACTGCTAACTCTGTGGTTACGCATAGGCGGGTTCCACCCCCATCCTTCCCAGCAGCCCCCAGGCTCCTATGCTCACCCAAGAGACTGGGGTCTGCGTCAGTACCTGGAACTCATAGTGGACAGTGGACCCAGCAAAGAATACGGATCTCCAGCTACCCACTCTGCCCCTACACACACACCAACCTGCCTATTTCAGTTAAAACAACAACAAACCAGAGAGATTTCTACCTTCTGATTCCATCACAATGCTAAAATTCCCGAAATAATCTGTCTGCACTTGGATCTGGAAACCCCTCTTCAACGCCTCACCCACAACCCACCCACCCAGTGTGTGTCAGCTCTCTGAGATATTTTCTTTGAGTAGAACAAACCAAAGAGAATGTTTTGGGGGGAGAAAAAAGGAAAGAAACTAGTCACGAAATAAGCCTGTTAAGACTCCATTTTAGCACAACTTCATCAGGAGCCTTCTATTTCTGGCTCTGAAGAAGCAGAGGACAGAGATCAGATGGCCCCCTGAAAATGCAAATATTTGCCAGAAGTGACTTCTAATGCCAAGTCAATTATAAAACTCGCACAGGAGTGAATGACATTTTTCATTTAATCAAAAGTAGTCTGAGTCTCAAAGTCTCAGACGCTGCACTCGAAACCTCAAACATGGCTACCAGAGAGAATCACACTAACATATAGCGGAGCGGCTCACTGGAAATAGATTAAGGCAACCTTGCAAATAGCACTTGCCCACACTAAGCACGCCTGTCAGCCAAGGGACGGGGTCGGGTGGGCAGCTTCTCTACGCAATGAGAAAACATCACTCATTCACACAGGTTGTTGCAAGGCAGGACCAAGCTCCACCATGATCCGGTCCTTCCCAAAGTGTCCCAGGATACCAGCTATCCCAGGAGAAGGAAACCACACATTCATGCCTCATTCTTCCTCTCCATTCTTCCTTACCATTTCTCCATCTGTTCAGTTCCATCTCCAGATGCTGGATGACATTCTTCAGAGTCTTGTTTTTCTCCTTCTCTTTTTCGTATTTCTTCTTCCACTCTTCTGCTGTCAGTTCCAGGTTCACAGAGACTGTATTCTTGATGGTCTTAGCCCTGGGGTCAAAGATAGAAGGGAAAGATTCTGAGAATAACTATTAGATTAGCTAAATCATGAATATAATTAAGCCTCAAATACTTTTGCATCCAAAGACTAGAACTGGGGAAGCAGAGGGGACCCTGGGACCTACCGCCTCCTCACTCTGTTAGGGGCACCACTGCCCCTGAAGGCTCCAAGCTCATCATCCCCCTTTCCCCTTTCCCTCCTACCAGTCTAAATCCCAAGGCTTTTCCCTCAAATTGTCTCCCAGGGCCACCTCTTTCTCGATTCCCCCTGCCACCATCTTAGTCTATGTTCTCAGCCCTGACTTACGGTCGGTCTTTCTCAAGCATTCAGCATCCTCCTCGGCCCAGACAGGTTTGTCTTCCTAAGTAAGTTTCCTTTCTATCTTAACATTTATGAAACACTGGGGATATACCAAGACAACCGAGACAAAGTCTACGGCCTTGCAGAGATTACAGGTTTTCATACCAATAAACCACAGGCTGAAATAATGCAATCAGTTGTTTCTGTTCCTCACATTTGGTACCTAGCCTCATCCCCAATGCACTGAACCATGTCAACACATGTTTTCTGGGACAGGTGGGTCATTTAATGGCTTCAGGCCCAGCCAGGTGAAACCACGGCTCCCCTCTAAGCACATGACCCCCTCGTCACAGGCCGTTGTCACCATGTAGGAGCAGAGGGCCCACTACTCTCAGTTCATCCCATGTTTCAAGGAAAGTCAGCACTTGAATATTTTTATTTGTATCTCCCAGTTTCAAACAATTTTCCCCAAATAATAGGTAGGGCAAACAAACATGTCTGAGCGCCACCATTTTGTCATTTCCAGTATAAGAGATAGGAGCAACTTTCTAGGGCATATGGCTGGGGGAGGGGGTGAAGCCACAGTGGATGTCTGTGTGGATCCACAAGTTACTCAAAGGAGCAAGTGATGAGAGCGAAGGCGGTGGCAGCTCTAGCTGACCTACACAAATGAACACACAAGCAGACTTACCGATTACAAAGGAAACTGACCACAACAGAATTCCACTTATTATTTACTTCTTAAGAAGGTGAAAGCTTCATTTAAAAATGTGATATCCTGATTTATTTGCTCCTCCCTTTTCCATTTTAAACTCCCACAAGTTCTTGTGCTGTCATATTTGCCAGCATTATCTGATGCGTGATTCAGGTTAATTACTGTTGTCATGAAACGACATTTTGGACACGATTTCTATTTCAGGGAGAGAAATTTCACCAGCCCCCACCAGGGCTACAGATGTCATTCCAAAAATTAATTCCTAAAGCAGACAACTAAATAACCCAACTGTCAAAAGAGGAGTGAAATGAAGTCAATGTGAGACTCCACTTAAGAATTAGTCAAATTCGGGGCGCCTGGGTGGCTCGGTGGGTTAGGGCCTCTGCTTTCGGCTCAGGTCATGATCCCAGGGTCCTGGGATCGAGCCCCACATCGGGCTCTCTGCTCCGTGGAGAGCCTGCTTCCTCCTCTCTCTCCCTGCCTGCCTCTCTTGCCTGCTTGTGATCTGTCAAATAAATAAATAAAATCTTTAAAAAAAAAAAAAAAAGAATTAGTCAAATTCTCCATCGTTCACTGTAGCTTGAGGCTTCTGTCCCCAGAAGGGCTCCAAGTCTAATTTTCAAACAGCAGCAATTTTCTTGCTACTTGCAGTCCATGCCAGCTTGCCGTTCCCACCCCGTCTTCTGACATCTGTGGGCGGAGGCGCGTCTGCTCCGCAGAACAAGCACAAACAGTTCAGCCCGCATCGTCACCTGAGTGAGTCAGGAAGTGACGACGCACCTATGGCTAAAATGCTTGTGGACACTGAGGGCCCCATGGGGAGGCTACTGGCCTTACTTTTTACACCATAATGAGTCTCTTGATGACTTCCAAGGATACTTACGAAGAGAAGGACAGAGCCCTCGTGCTACACTCAGGCGGGGTGAGCCAGAAGTAGAGAAGACGCGGCAAGGTTATCACTGGTATAAAAGATCCTCGTTCTCAAAGTTTTTTTTTTTTTTAAGATTTTATTTATTTCTCTACAGACAGAGATCACAAGCAGGCAGAGAGGCAGGCAGAGAGAGAGGAAGGGAAGCAGGCTCCCTGCCGAGCAGAGAGCCCTATGCGGGGCTCGATCCCAGGACCCTGAGACCATGACCTGAGCCGAAGGCAGAGGCTTTAACCCACTGAGCCACCCAGGCGCCCCTCAAAGTTCTTTTAAGCTGTTCAGAAAATTCTTTTTCTTCCACTTTCATAGTGATCAAGGTCCTGGCAGAAAATAGATGGCCCATTCAAACTGCATAATTTGGGAAGAGTTTACCAAGGATATGGGATGGGTGTTGGGGGGCCATCACCATGTGTAGGCTGAAGGGTGCACAGAGACAGGGACCTATGAGAAGGTGGCTGCCCGGTAACATCTGTAACAGCCTTTAGTCTGGGGACACAGTCAACCCCAAGTGACCCTGCAAGGAAAGAGCCAAGAAACTATACCCTGACCTCACTTTCTTCTCTCCTGATCCCCTCCTCTGATCCATGTTCCTTTCCACTGGCAGAACCTAACTTGAAGCGGGAGACAAGAGAGCACTTTTCCAGAGAGGTCACTGTCCCAGGGCCCAAAGCAGAGCAAAAAAATGATACAGAAATGACCCACAGGAGCATTTGGAAGATATAAAACCCAACTCTAATTTGGAACTCAGAACAATGGTGGGAAAGCCTGCCTCATGCTACTGCCCTAGACTTCATTTTAGTCCCAAATAGGACAGAACATGCCTTTCCATCCACTGAAAGTAGAATATAAAGAAACCAGCCAACAGTTATTGGAAAAGATGCCAATCCTCCCCAGAACTGCTCTATAGATTTTAAGTAATCTCAAATAAAAGTCGCAGGAGGTTTGGGATGTGTGTTTGGAAATTGACAACCTAACTCTAAAATTTATAAGAGAAATGCAAAAAGGCCAAGAATAGCTAAGACAACTTTGAAAAACAAAGAGGACATAATATCAACACTTATTACACAGTCACAGTAATTAAAAGTGACTGAATAGTCCAGAAACTTTAGAATAGAAACAGAATAGCAGCACCCGGGTGGCGCAGTTGGTTAAGTGTCCATCTCCTGATTTCGTCTCAGGTCCCAATCTCAGGGTTATGAAATCTCTTTTGCTGTTTACCTTGAACTTCAGGAAAATTTACAGAATAGAGAAGCCTAATCATTAGGTCCTGTCTAATTTGGCCACTAGTACCTAATTCCCTTTCCTCCTGTGTAAACATTCAGTTTGCTGCCATCAGGTGGGTTGGGTAGTGGTCTACACTGGCTTTTTTGCCTTGTCCACTGTAGAGCACATCCAAGTATCTTTTTACTTTCATATTCTTTCTCCTTTATTTTGGTTTTCCATATACTTGCTAGCTATAATCACACTAAACAGCATTACATCTGGACTCCATTCAAATACAGTGAATCAACATGGATCATGAGCACTCAAGGATGTGTTCTAGACACAATTCAGAGACGTATGAGCACACACACGTGTGTTTACTCTTTAACCTGGTTCCCAAAGAATTTCAAGTACCTTACAAGGAAGCAAAATCAACGGGACCACAAATAGTGAGAAATGCTCCTAAGGCAGGCTTTCTGATTTTGCCTATCTGAAGCTAGAGAGCAACAAGCAATACCACCCAGCCCCTACAGTCCTGGGATGTTATCTCCCCGATATAGGAAACAAACCAGTGATCTGCAGGAACCTTACTCTAGCCATAAATTTACTGCTCACTCATCGTGTTTATACGTTTATCCTACTGTGACAACATGTGTTAGTCTCAGTGTCACTGATCACTCCCAAAGGAACAGAGGAGTGTCTTGAGTCTTCATTCTTAAACACCCTCAGGCTTTCAGCCAGAGCCCCCAAACTGTATATAGAAATAAATGCCCATTCCACAGTTATATCCATAGCAAACACTGAGCAAAATCCTAACCAAGGCTATTTAGGGGAAGACCTTAACTAACCTCAGGTATATACCCTACCAGCAAGACCTGCTCAGCTCTAATAAGCCAAATCTTCAGGGTACAGTTATCAGGATTTCTGTTTTGCAGTTTTTCTTTGTTTCTGTTTGCTTCAGAGAGCCAAGCACAGCTTAAATAATATATGATCCAGACTTGCCCCAGATATAACATCCTCCTTTCCCCACAGGAAGGGAACCAGGACCCAGTTTTTAAAAGACCTCAATGCTAATGAATGTTAACCACCTTTGAAAAAGAATGTTAACTGGGGCGACTGGCTGGCTCAGTTGGTTAAGCATCTGCCTTTAGCTCACAGCATGATCTCAGGGTCCTGGGATGGAGCCCCATATCAGCCTCCCTGCTCAGCAAGGGCGCGGGGTGGGGGGGGGCTGCTTCCCCCTTTCCCTCAGCCCCTCCCCCCCTCCTATTCTCTCTCTCGCTCTTAGATAAATAAAATCTTTAAAAAAAATAAAAGAAAGATAATGTTAACCCCAGACCAAGCATAGCAAAGAGCACAGGCCACAGTACATCTTCCACTGAGATCCCCACAGGGAGACAGTCAGAAAAGGACTCTTAGACATATTTCACTGAGGAGTGGAAGGAAGACCCTGCCCCCTGGTCCTCGAGCATTCTATTTCCTGCCCAGCACCTCTAGGTCTCTCTGTCCCTGAATTTGTAGTTTAAATGTTCGGAAGCATGTATCCAGGCATCTAAGACTGCCAATCACGTCCATCTCTACCACTGAGGTTAAGCCTCCATGGGTGACAACTCCAGGCATTCTCATAATTTGGCACTTGAATCAAGCCCTTGTTGGAAGAGGGGACGTCCTAGGACTATTCGGTTCACATCACTCTGCATGATAAATCCCACCCCCACCCAACTCCTCAATAATTGCCTCTACTTGTACTTTCCGGGCATAGTTCTAACCCATATACATGCTACATATCACAGGAATTTCTCCTAATTACTTTGGCCTCTCTGAGAAAGCCAGAAAGATGTTTTTTCTTGGTATCTTCCTACCTCTTATTTTCAGCATTTTCCTTCCATTATACCTTACATGTAAGGGGGGGACTTGAGAGTCTAAAAGTCACAGGGTAGGCTAGGGGGCTGGAAACTCAGGAAGGGATTGATGCTGCAGTTTTGAGGCAGAATTTCTTCTTCTCTATGAAACCTCAGTTTTTGCTCTTAAGGCCTTCAACTGATTGTGTAAGGCCCACCCATGTTGTGGAGAGCAATGTGCTTTACCTGAAGTCAACTGACGTAGATGTCAATCTCATCCACAAAAAGCTTTGTAGCAACACCTAGATTAATGTTTTATTCAATAATTGAGTACTACAGCCTAGCCAAGCTGACACATAAAACCATGACAGCTTCTAATGTGTTCTGAGTCCTAGTTTCCACATAAAACACCTGACCTTCTTCGGGAAACATGACTCTTGCAGAGCACCTTCCCATTTCCTGGTGAGCCCATTTTCCTTGCTTGTGAGTGGGGGGTTAAGGGAATGAAAAACTAAAAAGCTCTAAATTTTGTGTCTTCTGGACAGAGTCTTGGGAGACTCTAGTCTCCTAAGAAACAGTGAGAAATGACAGATATGGATGAGGATGTGGCACCTGGTTAAACCTCCATCATCCACAGTATATCTCCCTCTGAGAGTACAAATTAACCTTATTGGTGTTTCAGCCAGAGGCATTGCAACAGGGGGTGATCTGAGACTTTTCCCATTCTATGTCAAAAGTATAGCTAAGGGTCTGCTCTGCCTTGGCCAAAGTGCTCACTCTTACCCTTGCATATAACTTGTTATCATGATCTGGTGAACTCAGTTTTGCATGCACTCCATTCAGGACTAACTGTTTCAGTGAAACTGGGCAAGAGGTGGCAGAATTGAAAAGAAAAAAAAAAAAGGCCATTTCAGAAAAAGAAAAATATTACTTTCCCCAAATTACCAATTCTCCTTCTACATACAACTAACAAATAAAGCCTTTGAATTATTCATGCTACGTCAATCAAAACCCTTGGTGTCAAAGATGTGCTGATTCAGGCCTACTCCAAACAGATCAGTCTGCCCCCAGGGGGCCCCCTCTTCCTTCATTACTCCCCCATCAAGGTACATTAAATAGGCTTCCAAGATAATTGGGTGATTCGAGTTCACACTTCTAAAACTTACAAATATCCTTTTCGAATGTGCTATGAAAGTACCTTGGAAGAGTAATTAAAGACTTAAAAAAAAAATGCTGGAAGCCAAATGAAAAAGAAAAAAAAAAATCAATGAAAGTGTTCTAATTTGAGTATCTTATCCCTTAAAAGCAAGAAGTGTTCTATTTTCCCACAGTCAGCTTTTTGACTCTGGGCTGCCTAGAAATTCAAGTGTCGCCTCCTTAACTAGATTAAAAGCTCTTTGAGAACACAGAAAATGTCTTCTACTTCTTTAATAGTGCAATGCCGGGCACTCAGGAGACCAAAAGACACAAATCTGACCAAATAGAAGAGCCAGAATTCATCACTGAAACCAAGAAACAGACTGTGTGCATTTTTTCCTTTTAATTCCAGTACCTAATCTAGGATCCTAAAAAGAGTGCTGACTTGGGAGGCTGCCCTCGGGCATCTGTAGACACTTATCATGTTTCTACTGCTTCAAAAAATATACTATTGTTCTATTCAGGGCATCAATACAGTAAAATAGCCTAGCAACAAACACAGACTTGCTTCATGTCCTTAAAAAACCACATAGGAATAACGAAGGAACCTCGTACAGCCCTAAGGTCTGGCCACCCCTGCAACAAGAGCATAATGAACACTCGTTACACTGAATTTGAGATGTGCCCAGCAGTCTTTTTTGAGTTCAAAGTGCTTAATCTCATTACCTATCAGATACCATGTCTAATCCAATGTTCAGACTCGTGTCTGCTATGTAATTGGGTTCAATGTGTTTATTTAACAATAAAGCAGGTATGGGCCCCACAGAGAAGTTAGATGTCCTTGAAGAATCCATTAACTAACTCAGGGATAGAGGGTGAGGAACCAAACCTCACACCTTTCCAATTACAGGGCTGGAGAACACACCAGATCTAAACCTAACCAAACTTCTGGACATAATGGTGTCCCAGGCTCAACACCTGCCCTAATGTTCTAAGGAATCCTACACAATAAGCATTTAATTCATCCATTCATTCACTGGATAAGCATTTACAGAATGACCCTCTACTGTATACTAGCTGTGGTGGCTGCTTGTTGGGATGACTGATGCAGATGATAAACCCAGTCCCTGCTCTCATGGAGCCTAGTATACAGATGACTCTGATGAAAGATGTCAGACAGGGGCACCTGTGTGGCTCAGTCGGTTAAGCCTCTGCCTTCAGCTCTGGTCATGATCCCAGGGTCCTGGCATCAAGTTCCACATTGGGCTCCCTGCTCAGTGGGGAGCCTGCTTCTCCCTCTCCCTCTGCCCCTCCTTATGCGCTGTCAAATAAGTAAATAAAATCTTTAAAAAAAAAAAAAAGGCAGACTAACCGATTTTAGTTGAAAAAATAATTGACTTTTTTTTTTTAATTTCCTGGAATCCCAAATTAGTATCATTATTTCTTTAGTCTTTCATTCCAGGAACTTACTTCTCACTCTACCTCACTCAGTCCAGCCCCTTCTCCCCCAGTCTATCCCAGACATTCCATTCCACTCCGTGTAGTCCCATTTGTTCTGTGACTTTCCCAGACTGCACACTGTTGAAAAGGGAGGCAAAGGGAAACCTGCAACCACCGAACACCTATCACATGCCAGGCCACCCCTGTGCTAAGTCAAAACTGAAGCATCTCATTAATCCTCCCAATAATTTTCAGAGGTAGGCGTTCGAGTTTTCCCTATGGATGAGGGCAGAGAGGCTTGGAGAGAAGTAAACAAGAGAGAGGAATGGATCAGTAACAGAAGTTGGCTTCAAAACTGGAATTACTGACCCAGAGGCCCATGCTCATCGAGGATCCTGATCAAGGAGCCTGCCCAGAAGAGGCTGGGGGTCATATACTACAGTCCCCATTTTATGTCATCCTATACGTTTAGTCATTTACTGGCTATGTGGGGTCAGGTGCGGCACCTAATGGCTTTGAGTCGAAGCCTCAACGTCATCTTCTATACACAGGGGAGATAGGAACCCCTATGATTTGGCACTCTCAGCACGTGCTGGGCACTAGTGATCATGACGATGCTGGCATTTGCCTCACTAAGGTCAGAAGAAAGAAGACAGTCATGAGACTCTTCCTATAGACAGCTGCAAATGCCCACTCACAGCAGCACCTTGAGACAGATAGCCCATGCCCCAGGACAGCCCTGGCTTGCAACAATTCAGATTATTTTTACTTCGCAAGTCAGAAATTTTTTTTTAAGAGAAGTTTCCTCCGTAAATGCATTTGGTGCTAGTTTGCTCAAACATGTCTTCAGAGAAGAATGTTAAAGCTTAAGATGAAGAAATCAGGAGAGACAGGACAGGCAAGATGATCACCACAGTATTCTGTGTTTCCCATAAGCAGGTGCTGGTTTATAGGTATCCCATAACCCTTGTAGGGGTTATCCACCTGCAACCCACACTCCTAAGCATTTGACTACTCAAGGAAGTGATCTGAGAAGTAAAGGACCCAAACCCAGTTTAAAAGATATTTTAGTTCTACAACATTTCAATGTAATTATTATTTATTTAGACATCCCACAGGTGCCATGACTGCGTAATTCTATGCTCTGCTGTGGGCTCAGGAAATGACTGGGGTTTAACGCAGTTTAAACAAGCCCTAACAATTCCCCATGCAGCATGCCCACCCCGATTCGTCCTTTCTCTAGGCATCTTAAACTATTTCTCAGGCATGACCACACAACACACTCCCAGGGGGAAGGCAAGGGGAGCGCTGTGTGCATCCATTTACAAATAAGCCAGGTGAAGCCTGCAGGGAACTGGTGACTTGTCTGAAGACCACACAACTGTTCAGAATTGAAGGGCATGGCAGCACTGGAACCTACATGCTGAACTGGCACCGAGGGGCCATGGCTGAAGGAGATAGGCTCTGGGCAGCAGAGTGGGCTGGGCAAGAGAGGCAGGAAGGCCCACACTAACCCACACACATGAATGTTGTCTCAGGATTACCACACTGTCCTGCTGCCCACCTGTGAGTTCTCAGAGATCCAGACATTTGTGAAGGTGGGAAGATGGCTGCCACCATGCCGCGCCCTCTCCTCAGTACCCATAGTGTGCCTCCCACTCCCAAGTTTGTATGAGGACTTCCTTCGCCCCCTTTTCTTTATACGCAATCACTCCATATTCATCCAAGTTTCTGGTTTTTCCATTAGCGACTCTGTAATGGATCCCAAATATTGGAATTAAAGGTAGCTATCAGTCTTGAGCTACACACACTTGAAATCCTGTGAGCCCGAAAATAAGATCTAACTCCGTGAAGAACAAAAGCAACACTCCACTGAATTACCAGCAGTCACAACTATAATACATTCAAGCACTTCTTTAAAAATATCATACCCCTGACTGGCATTACCTGCAGATTCTTTTAAAACATAATTATTCTTTTGGCCTCAATCAGCGATGCCTCAAGTTTAAAGGCAACACCTGCTAGGTGCAATTTCCTAACGGACTGCTTGCCACTCCCTCCACTTCCTCGCTGACACTAACCCCTCACCACTCACTCAGAGCACGGGAGCGAGAGACCACACCCACCTTTGCCCAAACATCAGTGTTGACTTGGTCTCAGCCTCATTGAAGACAGAGGGAGAACAGCAAATAACGATGGTGGTTCTACAGTTCCCACCCAGAGAGTCCTGAAGAATCCGAGTCATCTTGCTGTCCCGGTATGGCACGTGTGTTTTCTATTTAGGAAAAAAAAAGTATTGGCTATTATAGCCATTGTCCATTCACAGAGAAAAGACAAGCAAGTTAGCAATGGGGACACTGGACTTAGAAACATGTGTAAAGGGGTGCCTGGGTGGCTCAGTGGGTTAAAGCCTCTGCTTTTGGCTCGGGTCATGATCCCAGGGTCCTGGGATCGAGCCCCACATCGGGCTCTCTGCTCCGCAGAGAGCCTGCTTCCGCCTCTCTCTCCCTTCCTGCCTCTCTTGCCTACTTGTAATCTGTCTGTCAAATAAATAAATAAAATCTTAAAAAAAAAAAAAAAGAAAGAAAGAAACACGTGTAAAACAATTTGTTGCCCAGTCTTTGGATTTGGCCAAAGTTTAGAGTGCCCACTCTGGGGCCTAGGGAAATTAGCATCACCATTCACACATTTTAATGGACTAGATCTCCCAGCAAGTAGGATGTCTACAGCCAGGACTCCCTCTGTTCCTTTCCAAAGAAAAACAATCTCTGGGATATGTGGCAAAGAGAGTACACAGACCCAAAAAGCGACTTCTCATAATATCATTCAATAGATGGGGATAGGATCACTTACTGTCCCTTCTGCCAAGGCCGAGATCACGTTTCCAAGAGCAGACAAAGATTTATTGATATTTTTAGCTTCATCGAGAACAGCTCCCTCAGCACCAGTCTTGCTGACCTACCAGAGAGAAGAGAAAGCAGTGAGCTGCACAGGACAGCAAAAGCACAGAGCAGAAAATTCTAATTCACAGGAGGGCACAGGGCTGGGGATTGAGGGAGGCCCATGTGAATCCTCCTGGAACGCAAGACAAAATAAAAGTAAGTAAGAATCACGTTGATCAAACCTTCCCTTGTGCCTGAGGCTGGGGATTTGTTCTGTCTTGTTGTCATTTTCCTCTCAATTAGGTTTTAGGGGAATGGCTGAAATGCCTCTAGTGGTAGAGTTGCAGATGCTTCCCTGGGGGACATCATCAAGGGAAACCAGGATCCAAGAGTGCTGTCACCACAGAAAGGCTGGGGCTCTGCATGCCTGAGCCACAGCCTCCTCACCAGAGGGAGCCTGGGGGAAGCATGACACGAAAACGCCATCCTGGCCACAATGAATGGACATACTGGGCAAGTGTACATTATAAGCTCCAACTTCAGGCAAAGACAAGAGGCGGTGGGAGGTTGTCCCTGCCTGATGGACTCTGCTCCCTGACTTACTGACTCCAATAGCAAGGAGAAAGGGAACAACCGTCCAAAAGGCAAGATACTCGGGGGCATCAAAGTCAAGAAAGTGTATGTTATGTGGTGGACTTGTCTTTTCTCCTCTGCACCCAGAGGGACCACATACAGTCCCTCCTCTGCTGTGTTATTCCTGGCAATTTCCTACTGACAGCGTCTGTTCTAGGTAGAGAGCAGTTTACAGATGCTTGGGAGAGAGGGAAACCCACATGCTCCCTGCCTCGGCTGGTCGGCCAAGCGCGGCAGGAGAAGCAGTTGCTCTTGGAAGAGAGGATAGCAGGGAAGGGATCGCAAACTGTGCAAAGACCACCAGCCACGAGGGATAGAGGAGAGACTCTGAGGGACAGAAACGAACATGCGTCCAGGGGGCAGTGTTTTCAAACACTAGAGATACTCATCTCTCTGAGAATTGTGTGTGTATAGACACCACTGCTGACAGAGAAATAATACAACTGCTGGGTCCCCAGCAACAGCCTATTCCCACAGCGTGCTTTAAGGTGCTTTCACATCGAAGCACCTTAACTCCACAAAATATACGAGACAGGGACAACTGCCTTCCATTGACAGACGTCCACCGGCAGCCCAAGGCAAGAACGCCATGTAGGGGAGCTGGAGACTAAAGCCTGGAGTTCGTTCTGGTAGATCACAGTGACACATTCATGTGGACACGTCTAGGGCAAAGGAGTACAGATGTGAGCAAAAGAAACAAGGTACAGGACCACAACTGTAAAGTGCCTATATCCTAAGCAATAACCACGACACTGTGCAGTGGACAGGCCTGCACACTCGACCGCCAGCACCAAGCTGTTTCCAGCAGCACGCAGGCCCAAGTGCTCCTCTCTGGGCTTGAAAGGGAAAGAGAGCAAACTCAGAAGCACAAAGGGGCCACTACGCCCTTCCCCCAGACCCACACAGCTGTTGTGGCAGCAAGGCAAGGCCTGGTTGCCAGTGTCCAGGCGAGAACTGAAGGATGCTGCCCCGTCTTCCCGTTCTGGCGCGTGTCTGTTTGATTACAGTTACAAGCCTGCACCCATAAATGTTAGAGACCCAGCCAGACCATGTTCCAGGAACATCCTGGAACATGACTCTGCTCATGGCTTTACAGATGTGTACAGGAGAACATTTCAAGTAGCCATTACTTACGCAGATGTTAGTGGCCATAACTTGGCATGTCACAACTGAGCAGTGGGGAACAGTAAGTGGGGACCAATTACAGAGTCCAGGAGACTGGCCGAGCCTCAGGGCTGGCCTCTGGGGCCAGTCAGCACAGTGTCAGCGATGACAGAGGCCACATGGTATTGTGTACAGGGACTTGCTCTGTGAGGTCGCCAGAGAGGAGCAGTGCCCCCAGAAAGGGCGTGGCAGCAGGAAGCTCTGGCAGAGCTATGGAGGTGAGGCTGGGAGGGGGCAGCTAGGAGGTTCTGGGGACCCTGTCTGCTCTAGAGCATGGCCTCAGCCAGTGCCTAGGAAAGCATGGGACAGATGTCAAAAGAGAGCCCTGACAAAGCCCCGACAAAGCCAGAGAAGGGGCAGGGCTTTTGACCAAACCCCTGCCTACTGGCCTCCTGGCCGGAAGGAAGTGAGTCTGCCCACAGGAAGCCCCATCAGACCACACCCACCACAGACAGAAGCAGAGAACCCAGGGACAGCCCCAGGTTCCAGATCTTCTGTCAGCAAACAAATGTGCGGGGAAAGGACAGCTACAGTCCAATGGCAAAGTCTGTTTCTGGCCTATTTGAATCTGGTGCAACATACGGATCTTCCCTTTCAGCAAACGGACACGTCCCTCCCGCATTTGCACAACTGCCTCTACCAGGCTAAGCGCACACCAGCACTTGCCTAATGTCCTCATCGGGGCCTATTAAGCATAAATCCGAGTTGGCATTCAAAGCACCTCCTGTGTCGTGAATAGGGGACTTCAGGACCAGAAAAGAGAGCAGAGAAATGAAGGTGAAATTTAATATTATCTTGGCACAATACCAGAAACTTTAAAAGCTCTTTAAAACCAGGGAATGGAAAGAGTATAAAAATTATACCATTGCACGCTGAAGCAAATAATAGGGAAAATTATAGATAATACAAATAAGGAACCAATTACCTTTTCGCTCCCAGCCAAATCAACTAGATAAAGCTTCCCACTGAGCTTTTTTTCCGTCTCTACATTCTCTTGTTTAATATTAATCAGGAAGATACTGTGACTTCTAGAGCTGTGTTCATTCATGTCTGAAAAGGAAAATAGTTTACTGTTCTGCAAAGAATAATAAGTTTAGGTAGCAAGCCTCTCATCTAAAAACCATAACAAATCATGCTCAATAGATCCACTTTTTAAAGTAAGTCCAGCCAATTTTTTTTTTTAAGGATTTTATTTATTTATTTGACGGAGAGAGACACAGCAAGAGAGGGAACACAAGCAGGGGGAGTGGGAGAGGGAGAAGCAGGCTTCCTGCCAAGCAGGGAGCCTGATGCGGGGCTCGATCCCAGGACCCTGAGATCATGACCTAAGCCGAAGGCAGACGCTTAATGACTGAGCCACCCAGGCGCCCCAGTCCAGCCAATTTTAAAAAGTATCTGAGACCACAGTTTCTTTTAAAAAAGACAACGAGAGATTTAAAGTTATCATCACATGGCAAAGAAATTAAGAATCTTAGCGGATGGTTCAAGATAACAGATTCTCTAGCTTTGCCTGAAGCCCCCATGTTTTGGAACATCTCACTCCAGCTGGACACTTGGCCTCACAGAGCTCACACCTGGGGTGCCTGGGTGCCTCAGTTGGTTAAGCATCTGCCTCCAGCTCAGGTCATGATCTAAGGGTCCTAGGAACCCAGCCCTGTGTCAGGCTTCCTGCTCTGAGGGGACTCTGCTTCTCTTTCACCCTCTGTCAACCCCTTGCTTGTGCTTTCTCACTCGTGCTCTCTCCCTCAAATAAATAAAATCTTAAAAAAGAAAGAAAGAAAAGAACAAAGAGCTCACAGCTTCCTTCCCCCTCACCTTCAGTCTCTCAGCCTTTGTCTTTATAGTTAGAACCCAGTGTATTCCATCTTCATCATGTATGCAAGTCTTGCCTTATCCATAATATCACAAGCTTTCTTAAGGATTATGACCGTAAGCTTTAAAACTTCTTTTTTTTCCTTAAGTACAGTTCTATAACACATACTAGGCACACAGAAGATCTCAAAGATTAAATATGCTTCATCAGTACCAAGTACTAGAAATAGAAATCTTTTTGGACCCTGGTCTCTGTTAACTAGGCAGGGAGAGATCTCAGTGATGGTCTTCTTCAACCCCCACTAGCAATCATTTCTTAAAACCAACTTTCGAGGCACCCTTGAGCCTAAACACATTTCTTCAAAGACAATGTACAAATGGCCAATACGCACATGAAAAAAACGCCAGACATCACTGGTCATTAGTGAAACGCAAATTGAAACCACAGCAACATAACACTTGACACCCATTAGTATGGCTATTAAAAACAAAAATAGAAACTAAGAAGCATCGGCAAGCATGTAGAGAAATTGAAACTCACACACACTCTTGTTGGCGGGAATGTTAAATGGTATGCAACTACAATGTTAAACTATGTTAAACAATGTGGTAGTTCCTAAAAAAATTAAAAGTAGGTTGACATATGATCCAGCAATTCTGCTTCTGGATATATACCCAAAAGAACTGGAAACAGAAATGTCAACAGATATTTATACATCCGTGTTCATAGCAGCTTTATTTGTAATAGCCAGAAGGTGGAAGCAACATAAGTATCCACATGTCTATATATGGGTGAATGAACAATGTAGCATAGACCTACAATAGAATATTATTCAGCATTTTAAAAAGAAAGGAAATTCCGACACATGCCACGCTACAACATGGATGAACCCTGAAGACATTACGCTACATGAAACAAGCCAGTCACAAGAGGACTTCCATCATTCCACTTATATGAGGTACCTAGACTTATCCAATTTATTGGGACACAAAGTGGTAAGCCAGTTACCAGGGGCTAGGAGGAGGAAGTATGGGGAGGTATTGTTCAATGGGCACGAGGTTTAACTTTGGGATGATTAAATTCTGGAAATGGACGGTGATGATGGTTGTACAACACTGTGAATGGAATTGATGCCAATGAACTCTACCTTTAAAAATGGTTAAGATGGTAAGTTCTATGTGAATTTCAAAACCACCTTTCCAGAATGATAAGAAAAATAATTAATGTTCTACACCTACAGTTCTGAACCAAGGGCCAAGATGGATTGTCAAGTATGCTGTGAATAATTTACTACTAAAAATAGCTTAAGAAATCAAATAAATAACTTTTTTTGAGATTTTATTTATTTATTTGACAGAAAAAAAAGAGATCACAAGTAGGCAGAGCAGCAGGCAGAGGGAGAGGGGGAAGCAGACTCCCTGCTGAGCAGGGAGCCCAATGCGGGGTTCAATCCCAGGACTCTGAGATCATGACCTGAGCTGAAGGCAGAGGCTTAACCCACTGAGCCACCCAGGCGCCCCTCAAACAAATAACTTCTTTATAAACGAGACGCTATTACTATGAGAATATCAGCCTTCTATGGAAGCAGAAGAGAAAGACATGGGATTTAACCTATGCTGTATCCATGTCTAGGCTCACTTATGAAATCTGCCACACATGTGAATATCATCTGATAGGATATTGGGGTAGAGGAAAGGTAGAGAATTACATTACTGGATGACAGAATCACAGAGCCTTTGGTAGAAGAGACTTAGAGAGGCTAGACCAGTCAACCAACCAATGCTTCCATCTCTTGTACGCCATACAGGGAACCCTGCCTCTCCAGGTAGCAGGCTTTCCTTGGGGTACCTATCAGGAGCAGGGAGTTCTCATGGTCAGTCAAAACCTGCCTCTTGGTAGCTTCAACAATCCTGGGTGGCCTACCTATGTGGTTCATACAAAGCAAACCGACTTTATGCATATCAGCACCGTGAACATGTTAAGAAATATATTACACTTGTCCCTATGTTCTCCTCAGAGTTTTTCTTTCTTCCAAGCTAGAAATCCCTAGCTCTTCCTATGAACTCACTCTGACTTGATCTTATCCCTCAGAAGGAGACAGACAGCCCAAAGACGGGGAGCCAGAGCTGCTGCCGCTCTAACATCAGACCTGCTTCCAGGAGATGTGTGTGCGCGCCAAGGAAGGAACTGCAAGGTCAACAACCCGGCCTGCATGTGTTTGTTACTAATACAGCAAAGGAAGGTTTTCAATAAGGCTCCAAGCTCCACTTTCTGAGCTCATTGCTTTTCTTTTCCTTTTTTACAGAGGGCAGAAATCTAAAGAGGTTTTCTTCCACACGTATGGCTAGCATATAAAATTTGTTGGCTTGCATTTTCTTTAACCTGAATAATAATATGGTTAAAATACATTTAGAAGCTGGCTTTTAGTCCCCTTTCCTTGGCTGATTGATGGTTTCCCCCAGAGTCCAGAGGGAGGGGGCTACCAGGGCCCAGCGAGCCTCACCTAGCATTCCTGAGAGCTTCCTGCATGGCAGAAGGCATGCCTCCCTCAACCTGCTGAGACACTCTCGTGCTGCACACTCCTGTGTGTTTGCTTCTAGGCCACTGCTTTATAACGCCTTCCCTGGCATTATTTCCTTGTGGTCCCAAGGAAATACACTTGTATCCCAAGTGACAGGGTTTGAGGAAACACCACCCATGCTTACTTGTGACAGCCACATGTCGGTTTGCTTTGCCTTCATCTATCACGTCCATGACCTCCTCAGGGCTTGACACAAACCGCTCGGTACACCCCTGGAAGAGAGTCAGATCGGGTTCACCATTAGAAACTGGAAAGCAACTCTATTTGAAGACAGCTAAACATTCTCCCATTTTTCCTCAAGAGGTGCAGAATAAGAGAAAGGCTGACATGTGGATCCAACAGCTCTTACTCCTTGCTTATGGCTTGAGTTCTACATCAAAGAGGAGTCTGCTCAAACCCTAGGAAACCCAGAAGTAAACCAGAAAAGAAATGTCCCCTTTTTCCTAGATGTTTAAGTACCTGTGCGTACTCAACAGCAATAGAAACAGAAAATAAAGAAAATCAGGGACAGAAAAAGAAATGGATGAAATTTTGCTTTGCTTTTCATGCGAGCCACCAGCTTTAATTAGTCACTTTGAAGTTCTAGGCATAATGCTATGATAGGCTTCCTCTCCCTGTGAAGTATACACAATTATCTCCACTATCAAAGCCTCTTTACATGTGAAGAATAAATATCTGTTCACTTCTCCACTTCTTACTCATGTGATTAGACCTCTGTTAGTCATATCACACACAGATATGACTGAAGAAATTAAATGTCTAATTTTTATCCAGATGAATATTAAATATAAAGAACATGATGAAACACCTACATACATTCTAAAATAATATTCTGGGCATATTTTGTAACAGTGCTGGGAGAGAAGTCAATGGCATCATCAAGTTTTCCTCATACCTTTACGTATGGGACTCTGTTTTTATCTTCATGAACAGCCAAGTTTGTCTTGGATACTGAAAATAAGGATGACATGCAGAGGAGAAAAGAAAAGTTAAAGATTCTGTATTGGAGGAAAAAGAGAAATTGTTACTGAAGATACGCAAATCTAAGAATCTCTTTAAGCCTTGGTTGAGAATAAGCAGATAGCATAAAGGCAATAAAACATCTCTATACATTTTCATTAATTCCTTAAGCAGAAGAGCTATGAATCACTTCAACCTGCCTGGACCTTGTTAAAGAACACATAGAGGACAAATATTCAGGTTACTCACCATCTAGTAAGTCCCTGATTTTGTCCAAGTAGATCTCAAAATAGGAAACCTAGTTAAAAACAAATTGAGTTTGAAACAGAAATGCCATGCTATATTTGAAGAATGTCATTATTAGAACTCATAAAAGCCTTTGTCATGCACAGCTAAGAAGAGCAGGAAGAGGGGGGCAGAAAGCTAGATTTGGAGGCCTGCAGCAGAGCCCCAGTCGACTCTCTGTGCTCTCCTGCTTCCTGTTATGTCAGCCTGCTCTGAGGCCCCTCCCTGCCCAGGGTGGACCCCGCTCCGCAGTACAGTGGGTCTTGTGGTCTGTGGTCTTGATTCAGGTGCTCATTACACTGTGCCCTAGACAACCACTTACAGATGGACTCTACCCTTCACCCTCAATGAGCACCAAGCAAACTTCTAGGTAGGACAAAGCCTGGAACAGAAAACGTTCTTGGCGAGTAATTGTTGAAATCAGTTGGCATCTCCTCATGCAGGATGGTGACCCCCTTACCAGACCAGGTCCAAAACATTCAAATGAAGGAAGTGGGGACGGGGATACGGGCAGTTTGCTTAGAGCTGCAAGAGCTCCAGGGTAACGGGGAGACAGCTGCTGATGGTGGCCAGGAAGGGCTGGAACAAAATGGGATTTAATGAGAGACAGACTAGACTGGGAGAGGGAAAGAAAGCCTTCCACTCAGGCATTCTCAGAGCCCAGCCCCAGCCGCGCCCCCATTAGCATCACCCACAGCCTGTGTTGAAACTGCAAAGGTGTGAACCCAACTGCAGACCTTCTAATCAGAATCTCCAAGAACTAAGGAATTGGTTTCTAAATTCCCTAGTGGTTCTTATACCATCTGACACCTGAGAACAACTTTAACTAGACATGACCGTGGAGGTTTAATTCACATATAACTAGGACTATAGGCCTCGGTTTTCCCATCTGTCAAATGAAGCCATTGGACTTAATGATGTCAAAAATTCTCTCTAGGATTCTGCACTCTGTCTACACCTGCCTTCCACCTCCCAGATCAACTATTTTCTCTCATGTTCATGGGGTATTTTTTGAAACCTAAACAAAGGAATCGACAAGCTGTTGAGAAAGAAAAGAAGTTGAAAAAAACAATTGTAAAGCTGGGGTGTAACTCAACAGGTGAAACCTCACCCCTGCATCTCAGCTCTGGACCTCTGGTCAGGGGCAGTGAATCCTCCCCAACCTAGCACTAGTCCTCACCCCTCAGCCCTGTTCATTACTTTGTCTGTGTCCTGGAGCCTCCTGACTTCCCAGTTTCTCTGGGATGTGGGGTCTTGGCTTCGAACCCTGGAATGTGTCACTGGGCATCCTCTCCAAGTTGCTTGTCTGCCTAACAACCTGATCTTGCCAGATTATCTGTCAAACTCCCCAGTCACCAAGCGGCGTGCGTCATAGACAGACCTAGCTGACCTTGGGAAGACTCACTGCTCCTGAAAACTCCTCCCTGTGGCTGGAATCCTAGGGTCTGTTTGGCCTCTAATCTTACATATCTCTAAATCAGCCTCCCGGTAGCCAACTCAACCATGGTTCCAAACCATTCTGTGCACCCCAAAATTGTCTAGTTTTCATTAAGACTTCTGTTATCTTAGAGATGTACACGTGTTCATATTTCCATAGATTGCAAAGAAATTAATTACACTAAAAAGCAGTCATAAATTACATATTAACAAATATGGCAATTAAAATCCTATTTACATTTAATATGAGAAGAGAAAAACCCCTCTGATTTATTAATTTATTTTTACCACAGAAGATACTGGCTGCTTTGGGGGCAATGGGAGGGGCGATTGTGGTTTTGTGCGTGTGTGTGTGTGTGTGTGTGTGTCATTTCAAATACTTTGTGAGACCAGGTGGAAGAAAAATAAATATGTGTTATTTTGCATTAAGAAAATAACATGTTCAGAAATAACGTTTAAAGCCTCTTTGGGGCTCACTTTAAGGAACAGATTTTCAAAACTGCTTTAATCAAGCCTCTTTTTCTTGATTAAGCCCATCACCACTCAGTTCACAACACGGAACAGTCAAGTTCCATCTTGTCTGCCCACTTGCAGTTTTGATACACAGAGAAAGTGAGCATAGCTACAAACGCAGAACAGGAAGCCAGGGTGTAAAATTCAGCCCTGAAGACTTGGGTGCTCTTCCTTCTCCTCCCGACACCCCCATCTCCCCCCAACCATGCTGGGGCAGTTTTTATCTTAATAAGATTCTAATACAAGACCCTATTTTGAGGGCAGTAATTGGTTTAACATCTTACTCCAGGATTATCCCATAAGAACCCTACAGGAGTTTAAGGTATTTAAATGCAAACAGCCTTAAAGATGTACTAAGCTCCTAAATCTTGATCCCATCAAAGCCAGAGGCTTCAGTATCCTTGGATATAAAAACCCTAGCAAGGAGGAGAAACCTGTGTTAGCCAACAAGCGGAGGGAAAAGATTTGTGAAGTAAAAAGACTTCCTGGATCTAATTTATAAAGGGCAAACAGCTGTTGCCTTGTTTTCATATAATTTAGGAAAGGTACATAGCAGAAGTAAGGGCGGAAGTTTAAGATAATGAAAGAGGTGCCGCACATAGGTTGGTCAGATCAAGAGTCTAATCTCAGCTCTGCCAATAACCTGATGTGTGACTTTGGTCATCCAGCGCTACGTCTTGAAACTTCAGTTTCTTCATCTCTGAAAGGATGGGCCTAGGGCACTAAGATCCCAGCCTGAAGGGGCTGGTCAGCCTCTTGGCTCATCTGCTCTGCTCCAAGTCTTCTTAGAACTGACTCTGTCTCTTCCTCACACCCTGTCCACACCGTTCCCAGTCGCTGCGGGGGGGACCCAGCCAGCCATGTGCATCCTGCAAACAGCTTATCAGACTGGGGGCAACCCAAATGTAGGCTAGGCCAACGAGCCCCTTCCCTGGGGAATTAGGAAATGGGAAAAAGAGATGTGGAAAGGGAGCTGTCATGGTGGCTTTGCCCCCTACCCACCTCCCCCCAAAAAGATAAAGCAAGCAGACAGAAATGCAGGGACTGTAAAAGGGATGGGATTTCTTTCGGGGGTGATGAAAATGTTCTGGAATTAGATAGTGATCATGGTTGTACATTTTTGGAAATATACTAAAAACCATCGAACTGTACACTTTAAAAAATGAACTTTATGGTATATGAATTATATCTCAATTTTTTAATTTAAAGATTTTTTTATTTTTATTTTTTAAAGATTTTATGTATTAATTTGTCAGACAGAGAGAGCGAGCACAGGCAGACAGAGTGGCAGGCAGAGGCCAGAGGGAGAAGCAGGCTCCCTGCCGAGCAAGGAGCCCGATGTGGGACTCGATCCCAGGACGCTGGGATCATGACCTGAGCCGAAGGCAGACACACAACAACTGAGCCACCCAGGCGTCCCACCAAATTAAAAGATTTCTTTTTTTAAAGGAGGGGTCTGGATCTCTTGCTTTTCTACAACCCCTGTGCCCCATGCCTACTAACAAATTTTGTATCTTGTAACAACTTCCTCTTTTTGCTTAAACAAGTGACTTTCAGTCATGTGAAAACGAATGAGTTCCAATGAATGTATCCCTAATACCCTATATATCCCTAATATCCCTAATGTTATAAATTAACAGCTGTAATTAAGAGAGGAAAAAAAAATTCTCTTTCAATTCAAATTTAAGTTGCAACAGAGGTTCTGGTTTAAAAACAATGGACACCTGGGTGGCTCAGTGGGTTAAGCCTCTGCCTTCGGCTTAGGTCATGATCTCAGGGTCCTGGGATTGAGCCCCTCATCGGGCTCCCTGCTCAGCAGGGAGCCTGCTTCCCCCTTCTCTCTGCCTGCCTCTCTGCCTACTTGTGATCTCTCTTTCTGTCAAATAAATAAATAAAATCTTTTTAAAAAATAAAATAAAATAAAAAAACAAAAACAAAAACCAGGAAGGATAACACCCTTCACCACCACTTGTCAGAGCATACTCCTCAAAACACTAGTCCATCATACCTCAAGAGGAGAAAAATATGAACACAGTCAAATAAGCTGGAAAATATAATCTGCTACACGTCCCCTTTGTAGAACTGGATTACATAATAGCATATTTAACTTGTGATGAATTTAACATTGTTCAACAAAACATTTTCCCGGCTTATTTGGCCCCATTAGCCTTTTCCCTGATAGCCCAGCTATTAATAATATGAGGGACTGTGTTCCATGGAACACACTTTGGGAAATGCTGTCCTAACCCAATTATGGACATATTCCAGTCATATCTATAGAGATCCACTTGGTAAAGGGTAGAATTCAGATAACTATCAAGATGATTCTATCCTAAATAAGGCTTTTATTTTACTTTGATATTTCCTCAGTATTCACCTGAGACATTAAATAACTATGGCTTTGCTTACCATAGCATTTCATTTAAAATAGATAAAAAACAATCTTTTATGTATACATTAAAAAAAGGAAAATGAAAACATGATTTGGGGCCCAGTTTTTCTCTTTAATCAATAGCACTTACCTTGATGTGAAACTCCAGGTTTTCATCCATGGAATAGATGTGGTCAAAGATGTCATGTGCAATCCTTGGGATGATCCCCATGAGTTGAGGGTCATGTAGCTTCCCCTAGTGAGGGAAAAACACAAGAACAGGCAGCTAGAGTGCCAGGAAACATGTAGAAGAGAGAAGGAACCAAGCTGGGTTTCATAACAGAACTCCATGGAAGAGGGAGGACACACACACACACACACAGTCAGATCCTTGGAGGTCCCTCTGATGTGCCAACAGCCCAAAAGTTCATGGAAATAACTTACCGTGTTTCTTTTCACCCAGCAGAAGAGAGCTTGTTCTGTCAGGTTCTAGGACTTGAAAATATTTTCTCCTGCTGCCACTCAGGGCAGCAAATCATTATATGTGGTGAGGGTATGGGTAGGAAGGAGGAGGGAAGGAAGACAGGAGAAGGACTGGGATTTTATGGTGACTATCACATACTAAATGTGGTTTTTGTTTTGAAATTTTTACAAACTGATCCAAATGTATAAGTTCAAATTAATTTGCTTTAATAAAGCCAACTTGAGAGCTGATAGACATTGATAGACTGATAGTCATCATTGCTCAAAAATTTTAACAATAATTATTCTGGGAATACCTTCAGTATCACCTCACAAACCAATCAAGAAAAGCCACTTTATCGATTTCTTAAAAATCTGTAATTCCCAGCCTGAAATGTTACAAAAAATTTTTAGCTGGTTTCTTTTTAAATTTTTTGCTATTTCTAATATTTAAATTCACTTGTAAGATATTCTCTTATTCTTTTATCCCCCTTTTTTCTACCAGAGAGGCCCAGCCCTCCCTTCCCCATGCAGCCAGCAACCATCCTCCAACCCTAAGGGATTTGAGGGATATTTCATCTAAGGGATGAAAGGACAGTTGAATTTTTCTGTGATTTGAGTTCTATCACTAAATTCATTTTTAAAGATCCAGATTTGCTGCTTCTGAAGACTTTCACAAAGATATGCTGCGGTATCTGAAAGCAATTCCCAAACAAGAGCTCTAGAAGTATTTAAACAGCAGCCTCAGCAAGGACTTCCAGAGAGCCTTCCTTACTCCCATGCTCCAAGTTCTGTCCTGTTCCCTGTTAAACTACACATCAGTGCACAAACATGAAGTCTGCAGGTCTAAAGTAATCATTGGCAAGAAGAGTCTTCAGAAAGTTCTAAAACTCTAGGATCTTCAGAAAGTTCTAAACTCTAGGGAAAATGGAACTGGAAGAAAAGTACAAAACCCATTTACTCTTCTCTCGGGAAACTTTACCAACACTATGACTCACACCCTTGTTCTAAATCTGCCCGACACCTGGAAGATCTGCTTTGTTTTCCACTGTGAGATCTTCTGTATCTTTCGGGGGTTCACCACATAGTGCCTCTGACAGGCTGACTCTGAAGCCAACAATCTGAATTACCAAAAGCAAGAAATCATGTGGACTTGGGCGCTAAGCACTTTCCGGTTCTGAATCCTCCTTTGCACACCTGATCCACCTTCCACTCTATTGAAAGCAAGAGAAAAGCTGAATTTAGATACATCTGGCCCCTGGCAAAGCTCTTTCACCTGGGAATGCCCTTGCATGCTAAGGATCCTAAATCCTATGATGTGTTTCTATGGCTTTTTGACGGTACAGACCCTGAGGGCAAGATGGCCAGGCCAGTGCATATGTATTTCTTCCCACTGCTTATGACGCTAAGTATGGTGTCTCCTGCATGGAATTACTGTAGAAGTTAAATTAAGCAGTATAAATAGAGGGTTAGAAACAATAAATGTTAGCATTATATTATTCAGCTCATATCAGGTTCTCATTAAGCAGTCGTTACGGTTTATTTGACCTGAAAAGTCTGAAAATACATTTCTATCCCAGGCCTTCACTAGACATCTCAGGAAAACAGCCCTCAATGACTGAGACTCAGAATCTCTCAAATGTTGGTAAGCTTACTTCTTATAGGCCATTGTAAACATAAAATACTGGGCCCCACAGGCTCAGGACTGTGTAAATTGCTGACAGAAATGACACAGACTGTGAAAACACAGATCTCTGTCCAGTCAAATCTTGCGATACTACTGGGCCAATCCACATTGGAGATCTGAGGAGTGCCCCCCATGCTCCCCACAGAACCATTCAATAATCCATCATAATCCTTTAGCTTCTATTCAGTGGTCCACAGACAAAGAAAGATGAGAGATAATCCAAAAGTCATTTATAAATGACTCAAATCTGTTTCCCTAGATGCTTTCCCTTCCAAAAGATTTATCTTTCAATTGATTCCTAGCTTATACAAATACTGACATCCCTTTGTTTGCCTTTGTCAGGGTAAGAACCAAGGCAGAACCAGGGATGAGTCAGTGACACTCCCTGTGCTGTTTCCCTGAAGCCCGCACCCAAAAATCACATGAGAGGGAAGCAAATGTGTATTTGGAGAAGGCATAAGGATATCTCCCATTCCCATGGTCATAGAAGTACTACTCAAATCTACCACAGGTTTCCAGGCTGGGATGCTTGATCTAGCTCATAAGCCCGAGTGGTGAAAACTGAGTCTTTATGTTCAGTAAACTGAGCCTGTCAAGACAATGTGTGTGTGTGTGTGTGTCTGTGTGTGTGTGGTATACATGGTGTACAGAGTGGATGTGTGTGATGTATGTAGTATGTGGGTGTGAGTGGTGTTGGGGGGAGTGTTGATGTGTGTGTTGTGTGTGTATGAGATAGATAGGTGTTTCATAAAGGTCTTCACTCCTTCTTGCAAATAAAATACACATCTACACATACGCAGTAGTCACCTTAGGCAATGAAAGGTGGTAAACAAGCAGAGAGCTGTGGAAATTCAGAGCACAGAAGAGTCCTTTCCAGCTGGGGTGGTATGGGATGGCTTCGTTGAGGGAAGACTTATCTTGAGAGAGGAGGAAGATGAGGATGGGCAAAGGGGATGCTGCAGGGAACCTGAGAGGACAGCAATGTGGCCCAGGAACTGAAGAATACTAACTGAGGCTCCCTTCCAGAGAGCCAGGACAATTTCAGTTGGCTGAAGGATTGGGATGGATTTGGATAGCAATGGAATGTCCCACTTCATCATCCTTTTTTCTCTCAGAAAACAAAAAGAACACTTTTATACTTGTATCCTACATAATCCTCTTCAAAAACTTCTCCCACTTCTGAATGTGGCCGTCTCGGGGCATGTATGAAGGAAGAAACCAGACGCAGGCCATCAGCCACAGAACAAGACTCCCTTTGTTCTAGCCCCAGGTGCCTCCTCAACCTCCCAACCAGGACAGTTTCCTGAAACACTTAAGCTGGGAAAGCGGGCAGCCTGTCAGCTCACACAAGCACCAACGCACGCGGACGGGCTCATTAAAAATCACTTGGCAGGCTCAGCTCAGCAGTGGGGGGGGTTGCACCATTCCATGGGCTCCAGGTGTCCCTTTGGGCAGAAGGAAAAACAGCATGTTTCCATCCATCTAAATCTGTGCCAAAGAGGGCCACAAAGCAAAGCCCAAGGCCCACAGAAGCTCTTCCCAGCACCACAGGCCAAATAAAGGTCGAGCCCTCTCTTCCCCATATAGCCAGCACCCCCAGCAGCCCTCCTTCAACCCGGCCCTGGAACACTGGCCGCACATGCCAGGACCCAGTGCATGCCAGTGTCCTACCAAGCTTGGCATCAGCACCGTCAAGTGTTTCCTAATTTTACTGAGAATCCACCTTAAATGCTACATCTTCAGAAGCTAATCTTTCCAATTTTATGTAGGCTTATCTGTTTGTTCTCCTCAATAGAAGGTAATGGAATCACCACTGGATGTCAGACCAAAAATGAGGGGATTAAAATGAAAAACAGCTTTAAAATGTGACAGCTCTGTCCATTCAGGGAGTTAACATCCCCTTCCAAAAGCCTTTGAAAGATCACAATGGTTAATTCCAAATACATAAAATCCGTTCAGATGGTGCAAGCCCTGCAGGGTTTTTTTTTTTGTTTTTTTGCTTTTTTTAATTTAATTGCATTCTGGGGTCCTGGATTTCTCGGGTCTCCCACAGTCTCTACGACGTCAGCTCGGGGCTCCTCTTTTCCTCTAAAATATTCCCTACCTTCTCTTCAATCTATAATCACTGCACAGAAACAACCAGACTAAGTGTGTGTGTGTTGGGGGAAGTGGGGGGTCCAGTCTAGGAAAGGACTCCCAACCCACTCCCTCCTTCTAGGATCTTCGGAAGTCATAGTAAAGAAAAGCATCCCTTGCAGTCAACCTTTTAAAACTGATGTGGATGAAAAAACTACAAAATCTGCCTAAATTTGCTGTGAGAGTATCCTGCACAGAAGCCAGTTCCCCTAAGGTCCCCAGCTGAGCACGCTGCAGGCCTTGTAAGGCTCATGCTGTGAGACACCCAGGGCTCTAGGTGCCCTCATTTAACAAAACATCTCCTATTTTCATTTTAAAGAGCTGGCATTTGTCTTTGCCATCTCCTTATACCCACAGATTCGCCCCTCCCCAACACACACACACACACACACACACACACACACACACCACAAACTATGATTTTACTCTGGGAATAGGACTCTCCTTTGATGGTTTACATTTTAAATTTCTGACATTGAGCAAATACCTTGTATTTTCCAAAGATGAATTAATCCCAAAGCTAAAAAGGTCTCTCTTGTAAACAGTCCCTATGATTTGGGGGACTCTAACTATTGCATTTTCTGTTGTTATTTTGTATATTGTTTGGTAATGTTCCAAAAACCTAGAGACTGATGGGCATCCTCATGAGATGCATGCCCCCCCCCATGCCTTATGGCCGATGAAGGAGCTTTTGTCATGGCTACTGGAGGGGCTGGTACTTAGGAAATACAGAACTGCAACTTTGCTAGTGCCTGGAAAGTTAAGGGTTTGGGGCCCAGTAAGAGAGGCACGCAAGAGGATGTGCCTGCATCTCCAAGGTATATTGCATGAGAACATGAGTTGCAGAGAAGAGCGTGACCAAGGCTCAGGTGTCAGGGAACAGTCCTGCTCCGTCCAGAAGCAGTGGTAAACAAATCTCATGCTTCCTTTAATCTGTGCAATCTCGGAGCCACTGTCCCCCATCCCCCCGGAACGGTTGAAAGTGAGTCAACACAACAGAAATAAGATCCCCCAGAGTCACACACATGCTTAGAATTGGTGTGAGCAGAACATCAGGGCCCCAAGGGTTTTAGCCTTGTGCCTTTGAAATCTCCTCTTCAATAGGAATGATTCATAAGCTAAACCGATTCTGCAGCAGACGTCTCTCAGTGACATTCCCAGGAGGGTGCTGTAAATGAAAATCCTAAGCTTTAAGGATCAAGGATTCATCTTACCCTGCTGCTTGTAAGCTGAATTCCCCAAACTTCCTCTGCACAGTGTCTTATAATAACCACTCTTCTACCTCTGCTCACCTGTCAGGCAGGCCCAGCCTATAGAAGAGTATCTGGCCCTGAAGGGCTTACAGGAGGCCATGGCAAAAAGCAGGAAAAGAAGAGATAAAGGGGGCCAATTTTATCTGTAGATGTGTCTCGTCTGAAAGACAGCCTGGAAGACAGCCACGGGCTCCACAGCCAACATTCTGAGCTGGGCTCACACCTTCACACCCCCACAGAGGTCAGGTGTGCACGCTAATGACAGAGGAGGCCGCACGCTAGTTCCTACTGTGCATGCAGGGGGCTGGGGTGCACTGGACGGCCCAGCCCACACACGGGGCTGGCCACAGTCACCCCGAGGCTTTCAATTTAACAAGTGTTTTACCAAACCCCTCCTAGAGGAACAGCCACTGTTCCATGCTAGAAACATAAATAAATAGGTGAACAAGGCAATGATGATCTCTGCACCAGTGACGCCTACGCTTTATAGGATGGTGAAATTTTGCCTAGTTGTAGGATCTTTAGAATTTTCAACCAAATTTGGAAGCTTAAAATTGTGTGAAATCATCCCATTTTAAGCATTGCCTGCAATTTAAAAATACATATAATAATAATTTTTTAAAATATAAAAACACACGCTGTGCAGGCCAAATAAAAATATGTCTCTGGGCTGAATTTGGTCCATAAGCCAACTTCTTTGCATCTGTCCTACGGTTTTTTTATTTCCTCTGAGGAAATTTGCCTCCCTAGAGTGGCCCTTCTTAGCATAAATGATTCTCACAGCAGACTTTCTCAGTGAGATTAGGGCCGCAGTCCATAAGGATACTCACACTACTGTTTAGCTTACTGATGAGTATTTTAAAAGAATGTACTATTACCATTTTGAGAGAGCCACCAACAAAGGATTTTCTTTGAAATTCCGAACTCCTGGGATTTTATTATCATTATTTTGAAACTCCACAATGCCAAAATGAATTGGTCAGACATGACCGGTCCCTTCACCGTCTCTCTCTCTCTCCCATCGCAGTCAGGGGGGCTGTAGGCACCCGAATGTGGCTGGTCATACAGAGCTACTGAGCCACCTGCGAGGACGCTTCCCAGCATGCTGCAATCTTACCTCCATGGTGTGCGTCTTTCCTGATGAGGTCTGTCCATAGGCAAAAATCGTCCCATTGTAACCTTCAAGGACATCTGCAAGCAAGAAAAAGAAATTAAAATTAACTCATTACTTTGATCGTATGCTTGTGTTGGTTCCATATTTTAAAATTACATATTCCAAATGGCCCATCTCATTTTTCACACAAATGATGTATTTCAACTACATTTGCATTTTAAGTAGAATTGTGAGATAAAAGCAGAAATGAAGGCCTCCACTGTTCCCCAAATAAGAAATGTAGTCACATTCCTACAGAATATATTAATGAAGAGGCAAAAAAAAAAAAGAAAGAAAGATACAGACACTCTCTCCCAGTAACATCAATATTAAGACAGATATCGAGCAGTACACTTCCTCTTCAGCAGAAAGATACTCAAGTTTTCTTCTCTAAATTGATCTCCTGAGATCAGTTGGAGGAAGAAAAACATTATCAGTGTCCTGACTCTCTGGAGTGAGGTATAGAAAAGAATTTCTTTCCCAAAGATCTGATTTGGGTCAGTTGAAATGCCGGCGCAGGCGAGCTCCTGGGGGTTTTTCAGGAAGGCGGCCCGGAGACCCTTGAGAACGGAGCTAGTCCAGAACTGGGGAGAAGGACAGGGCCCCGCTCTGTAAACCCAGCCACACGGGGACAATCCAATCAGCCCGGAAACGCCGGGGCCCTCAAAGTTAAGGCCTCTGTTTTTTCAGTGACGGTGCTGGCAGGATGGCCCAGGCCCATCAGCATCGGGAATTTCTTTTAATTACACGATGAGCACACTGTGCAAAGCCCCCCACTCTGCAGGCTGGCTTCCATTTCACACAGGGACAAGGGGAAGCATGCGGACAGACACTGCTCTGCACTGGAGATTATCTGTGGTAATTCCTTCAAAGCAGCTGAGGTGATTAAAATATATTTAGCACTCGTTTCCCTCAGTCCTCCTTCATCTGCATCAAATCGCCGAAAGGTAACTAGTACATGATTAATATCCCTGACCCAACAGCTGTACATAAGGGAAGGAAGTCTCGTTCCTGAAAGGACAGTGGGGGCGATAAGAAATGTGCTCACATTCTTATAGAATATGTTAATGAAGAGGCAAAAGAAAAATGTGGCAATTCCCTTCACCACTTCTCTGAGGAACCCCCTCCTGAGGTGTCCTCTTCAGGGCCCCTGGCTCCTTTACTCATCAGGCCAAGCCACCAGCTCCAGCTAGTTCAGGCCCTGATTAGGCTGGTTGGTTTGTGGTTTTGTTCTCTTCGAATTGCATAATGCCAGTTAATCTTTGTTGTTTTGTTAGCTTTCTAAAAATTTTTTCAATTTACATGTTATTGATCAGAGGTTACTGGAGTATGAACTGGGGTCAGAAAAGAAAGTGGGATTTTCCTTCAGGAAGCTTTAAAAAAAAGAGAGAAAAATTCAGCAGCAGATTTTTTTTTTTTTAAATCCTAGCAGCCCTCCAGAGTTTGTGTCAAGCTATATTGAGAGAGAGGAGGGAGAGAGAGAATGTTCACACATATCAAACTTCTGGTAATGGTTTCCTTGGGAACAGAAGCAAAAACTTGAAGACCACAATGTAAGGGTTGGGGGTTCAAGCTTCAGTTTTCACAGAAATGCCAACTTGCTCAGAGAACAGATTCAGAGTGGAGAGCCTCTAAATGGCCATGAATGCAACGTGCTCTGAGGGACACAAAGAAAGAGGCTCCCATCCTACGGTTGTACCTTTAAAATTCTATACTCGTGGCATAAACAGCTCCAGGCAGTTGGAATGCTAGCCACAATCACAGCACTAAACCTTCTGTTTGTCAGAAATCAAACATCTCTCCCTAAACTCAAAGGGCCTCCTTACCTCCAGCCCCAGTGTAGGAGGCACTCTGGGACCTACCAGCCCAGGCATTATTAGATCAGGGGTAAGGAGGCCAAGGCCAAGGTCCAGCTCCCTCTGCTCCTCCTCACAGGCCGCCGGTGACCCTGCAAGTGCACACACACGCAGAAGAGGGTGCTGGGCAACATGCCGCGCCCTAAAGAAAACCCAGCTCAGAGTCAGAGCCCCACGGACAAGAGAAAACCCTGCACGTTTCCTCTACTGCCACCAAGCAGCAGGGCCGGTGCACCTCAATTGGGCACCCCTGGACGGGGCCCACACCTCTAAACCCAACTTCCCTGGGCAGAATGCACAATCCTACTAACTCCTAGTTAGCTGCTGCTCCCAGGACTCCTGCAGGGTAAGGCCTGGGACACACACGGGAAAACAAGAGCTCAGGGAGAACACTACTTGTTTTAGAGCAGGAAGCTAAGGAACACATGAGCCTCTACTTGGGGAATCCTTGACTGTTTGTTGCTGCTATTTCAACACGGAGTGCAATTATTATTTTTTTTTTTTTTTAAGGAAAAGAGAGTACATAAAACTCCATCAGAACAAATGCTGCTTAGTCTTTAAAGTACTATTTACAGTCATGTTACAATTAATTCATTGTTGCAGAACCTATCTCTAGTGTTCAAGGTTGAACAGAGCCGATGCCTTCTTTCAACTCAACTGTGACTTAAGTGGTTATTTAAAAAAGAGATAGAAAAAGCTCTTTGAACCCAGTATTCTCGATTTTCTTCCAAACTCCAGGTTGTAGGGGTCGGTGTGTTTACCTAGTCTATGTTGGATTATCAGGGGAGAGGAGAGGCAGGAGGGAAAGTGAGGGCACACTGTGCATTTGGGGTGGACCACTGGGATGGAGGCCAGAGCACACGCCCAGGAAAGCAGGATGGGAGAGTACCACGATGAGCCACACAGCAACCCCCATCCAACACTCATAGAAACAGCCCACAAAAAGGCACTTTCATCACACTGAATGACAGTTCCTGGGCCCAAGGAAAGCATTTGTTTCAGAGCCTCTCTCGTAGCAGAATGACTATTTCTGTGCACCAGCCGCAGAGCCAGGAACCAGCTCAGCCAGACAGAACCTTGCTTTGTGATGGGCTCTGGCGTGATATGACCTCAGCTCACACCACACAGCTAGTGGCACCCACAAACACAGCACATATCCATCCGGCAGCCAAGCAAACCCAAAGAGAGGTTCTGCAGCAGGTGGGAAGAGCCTTCTCACCTCTAGAGAGGGGGGCGAAACTTGAAAATACTTCTTGCCTCTCGCTATAGACTTCAGAATCCAGTTTTCCACCCTAGATTTTGCTAGTTCTGAGTCTAGATATTCCTAGAGCAGAAGAGCTATTTCTACTGTTGGGTAAGGATTTGAGGAGGATGTAATCATACAAGTTCCTGAGAAGGCATGGCCTCGTACCAACCCGAGCGAAATGGTGGCCCATCAGTGGCAATAGTGACAGACAAGTCATCCCTGCCTTGGAACCCGAAGGCTCTGGCTGTCCAACGAACTACTCAAGTAGGCATATGCCCCGAGGCAGCCCTGCTGAACACTAGTGGCAAACCAGAGTGGTGGGCCAGCCAGTCTGAAGGGAAGGGCATTCCTGCATCTTCAGAAAGGACATGCGTCTCACTGTTGGGAGACAGGCAGGGCCACTCCAAGGCCACCCGCCACAATCTCTACTCTCTCTCCTCTCCCCTTTTCCCGTGGCCATTCCTAACCCTGTCTTTTTGCAATGCTTGGTTAATAGTCCATGTGGCCTGATAGAAAAGTAACAACTCATAAGTTGTTACTAAATGCTCATTATGAGCTCTCCAGAAAAGTGGGAGCAGAATAGTGCAGAAAAATTCAAGGAAGACAGGCAAAACTCAGGCTCAAATTCCAGCCTCACCAACCCCTAACTCACCTGGGCGAGTCATCTGACTTCAAATCCCTCTTTAGTACAATGGAACCAATAATGCCCATACCTCATAAAATTGTTGAGACTTAAAATACGGTAACATACGTAAAGTGCATAGATGGTGCCTGACAGATAATAGTACCCAAATAAATATACTTCTTCTTAAGAGTCACATATAATATAATATAATAAAACATATTTATAGTATCCTGAGCCTGAAACTTGTCAGTGAGTCCACATTGCCTGGAGGATAAAGCCCATCCATTTCCACCAAACTCTGATCTAGCCTATCTTTTTAAGTTCTGGACCCCCAGTACCTTGTAACACTCTAAGTTGCCCAAACAAGCCATATAATCTGTGTCTTATGATTTTGCTGTTCCTTGTGCTTGTACAGAATGTAGACATATTCTACAGTCTACAGGACCCAACCTTTCCAAGAAGCCTTCCTTAATTCTCTAATCCTCATCCCCATTCACCAAAATCAGTCCCCCGTGACTTCCTTCTGTGGTTCCACAGCATTCTACACACAGCCAGTTTAAAGCATGTACTCCCCACAGGTAGAAAACTATGGGTGTCTCCTTCTCTTTCCCTATCCGTGAAGCTTTCTGCAGACAGTCCTTTTTTTTTTTAAGATTTTATTTATTTATTTGACAGACAGAGATCACAAGCAGGCAGAAAGGGAGACAGAGAGAGAGGAGGAAGCAGGCTCCCTGCTGAGCAGAGAACCTGATTCAGGGCTCGATCCCAGGACCCTGGGATCATGACCTGAGCCTAAGGCAGAGTTTTTAACCCACTGAGCCACCCAGGCGCCCCTGCAGACAGTCTTATATACCTTGGTGACTCTAATCCCTAGCAGTGCTTACTCTACATGGTAAATACTTACTATATTTGCATAAAGGAATGGGTAAAAGAAACAACCAAACAAACAAAGCCTAAGGAAATCAGATCTAGAAAACAAGGAACCACCTTCTCTAGCCCTGTACAGTCCACATCAAGTTAATTTGAAAGGCAAATGCCCAGAGTGACTTCTGTAGAGTCGGAAATAGTTCCCCGTACTTCAACAATAGCAAGCAGTAACCATGGTTTTTAATTCCTAGCGTGTCCACAGAAACCTTCCTATTTACCATGCTGAGAGTCACAAATCCTATAAGCTTTTCTGGAAGAAACGAAGAATTCTACATACTCTTTCAGACAACATTTTGAAAAACACACACCAGACAAAGATGGGAATGTGGGAGGTACCAGAATTCTACAATCAAATGTTTGAAATATGTTTTGAAAAACCCAGTGAAGTTGAAGGGAATGAAAAAAACAAGAGAGAATAAAGCTATCCAGTTAAAAGGAGTCTTCCTGATCTCAAAAACATTAAGGGTTCAGATAGCCTTGAAAGAAACGCTTGCCAGTCCACTACATTACCATGAATCATGGGGGCTGCAGTGGCCTTCAGAAGTTATCTGATTGAATTTCTGGCCTCTTGAAAAAGAGACCCCTACAGTACCACCTTCCTTTCCTGATTTAAATAGGGCTTGTCATGGCAAAAGAAACCTCAGTTGTGGGCTGCCTGGGTGGCTCAGTGGGTTAAGCATCCGCCTTTGGCTCAGGTCACTGTCCCGGGGTCCTGGGATCAAGCCCTACGTCGGGCTCCCTGCTCAGCGGGAAGCCTGCTTCTCCCTCTCCCACTCTTCCCGCTTGTGCTCCCTCTCTCACTGTCTCTCTATCTCTGTCAAATAAACAAATAAATAAAATCTTAAAAAAAAAAAAAGAAACCTCAGCTGTACCTATTAACTATTCTAAGGAGTTTTTTCTTACACATCTGTGTTTTACCTTGCTGATGCAGAAATAACATGGCCACTTCCCCTCATGCTAGCCTCAGTAGATATTAAAAAAAGTTAAATTAGGCCTTCATCACCCCCCATTAGTTTCCTTTCAAGGAAGAAGAAAGAACTCTTTATTGTTACAAAATGAGTATGCTCACATTACATTTATAGTGTCTGAAAACTATCTGTTTATCACATCATGTCAGAGCCTAATGTTACCTTAAGTGGTTTTCTTTGTGGCTCACCATATATTGACCCAGTTAGGTCACATCTTCACAAGAACTTTCCAAGGACTGCCTATTTCTGACATTTCATACTGTAGAAAAACCCAAACACTGAAAGAGACCCAACTTCTCTAGTAATGAAGACTGAAGATTATGATTGTTTGTTAATCACGGGATTTTTGAAAAAGGGAATGCATCCATCTCTAATTACATCATCAACTTAGAGATGTGTTGAAATGGACCTCATGCTTAGCACAGCACGTGGTAAATACTATTTGGTTCTGATAATGGAAGGGGAGAGAAAAAGAAGGAAATTATGGCTCACATGTGATTAATCTTACTTTAATAAAAATAAGGAAGAGTCTGCTAATGGAGAGGAAGGAGGGTTGTCTAGCAGCAAACTAGAACAACACACTCCAGAGAGAGAGAGAAAAAAAACATTTTTAGACAGGAAGAGATACAAGAGAATAGAACTAGAGAAAAGACAAACATTACCACCAGATACAGGCCCACAGTATTAATTCAAGAAGAGCCCAAATTCAGGCATGCTTTTCTCTTCTGTTTTCTGTATTATCTTACTGTGAAGACCTTCAAAATCAATTGATGTCTGCAACAGGAATGTGAATAACCATACACCTCAGTGAGGAACATTACGTGCTGTCTCCCACGCAGGTGCCCAGGGTCAGAACTAATCGAACAGATGCACCCAGGGTTGGCTTTCAGTAATTTCAAATACTTAGGCTAGTCAGCTTCCAAAAACAAGTATGTCTTACATGACAAGCTGCTTTTTGAATTCCGTTTTTGCTTTTTTGCTCTTTAAATCTACAGCTACCTATAAAGGTGGAAACATCAGGACATTTGAAAGCACAGGGGCTGTAGCATTCAGAGTTGAAGGTTAAGATATGAAGATGAAAAACAAAGTAGCAGGAGATGCCCCTCAGCTCTGTCCAGATGGCAAGCTCCCCCAAGGCAAGCTCCAGCCTGCCCCTGATTTGAAAGGGCAAGGTAGAGCGATGTGTAAATTGCTTCATCTCCCTGCTGTTATTTTGACGTAGATCCTTCAAAGCCAAGGCCAGTCCCAGAGAAAAGGGCTGATCTCTGAGACGATTTTAGGCTTCAGACTATCTATTTGGAGGAACAAATGTTGGTATCTGAGTGGAAAGGTGGAAAGTGGACAAAAGTATGTTTAAGAAATGCTGAGTAGCAAGAAGAGCTCAATAACCAACAAGGTAATGTGATTTTATGATGCTGTAGAAAATTCCTTGATGCCTGAGAATTTTCCATGTGTAAGGAAGGCTTCTCCCTGAAGAGACAGATGCCCAAAATAAATCAGCCAAAACCAGACAACTGGACCATCAGAAATACGTATATTTTTGTCCCCTTCAAAGTAAAAAGGAGGTCTTATATCTACAGCAGTATTTTAAAATCATTACAGAAATAGTGTGACCATAGCTTTTAAGCTTCTAGGTGGCAGAATAACTCTGCCAAAAAGGTGACAAAAGAAATAAAGAAATTTCCTTGGCAAGGAGGTACAGAGAGGTGCGAGAACTTGCTTGACATCATAACAAATCAGAGCCAGAGCTCGGGCTACAATTCAGTGTTTCCAATTAGCAGGCCTCTGCTTACAGTCAAGGCACTTTGAGTCCTAGGCTGCAAATATCACTTAATGTTTTCAATTACTCTGAAAAGCTGAGGCGGAAATAAAGAAATAGCACTTACCTTTGACAATTTGCTTTGCACACGCATTGTAAACCTGCTCTTGGGTCGTGCTGGGAGGCAGCACTCTATCGAAGACATATGGCTTCCCTTGCTAAAAAAGACGAAAGGAAAGGGCGGAGAAAACACATTAGAAGTTTAGGAATAAAAAGCACTAATAGTAGTTAGACCACAGGCACTAAATCACAAACCCTATCCTTGAAGGCATTTCGGTACTAAGGCTAGGGAATTATTACATTGCAAATCCACACGGATGGTGGGCATATGTATTTTGCATATTGAGAATCTGAGAAAGAAAGAAAAAAGGTTTGTTTTGTTCTTTTTTTTACTTAAAACACGTTCTGATGAAAATTGGGCTGAGGCTTCATTCATTCGTTCATTTTGTGAGAGCTTCTTCTGAACCAGGGACTAGACTAGAGGCTAACCCAATCAGAAAGCAGCGCAGCCTATCAAGCATTCAATCAAGTATGGCCGAAAGCTAATAAACAAGAAGGCAAACACCCAGGTAAATACAAAATGCCTAGGTACAAAATAATGGGACAGAGGGGATGACAGAGAGAGCAAAGCAGGCCTCTCTGAGGAAATGCCAGTTCGGTGGATCCTCAAAGGGTCACAGAAAGACAGAGGCAAGTGAAGAGCCATGGGAGAACAGAGCAGACAGAGCAGAGGTTGGAGCAGGCAGGAAGGGGTCTGGAGTGTTCAAGGAACTAGAGGGTGGCACAAAAAGAGGTGAGAAAGGAAATCAGGAGCCACTTAATACAGGGCACTGTTAGCCAAGAGAATGTGCTTGGATTTTATTCAATGGGAAGACAACATGATCAAATTTAAGAAGCTGCTCTTAATAGGAAGATATTATTGCTTTGTATCCCAAAGAATTCCAGTGTTTTCTTCATATGTATAAGTGATGCCTTAACTCAGTGGAGGCCTCCAAGTCACGGAGGGCTCTTCTGCACAATAAATCAAGTGACTTCCCCAGGTGTAGGATCTTGGGGTTTGGTCTGACACTGGGCTGTGTGCCCTTCAAGGCAGTAATGGTCAGAAGGGAACGGAAGCAGCTCTTTCCTGGTCTATGTGAGCCCTCACCCCCAACCACTCAACGTTCACCAAGGAATTATTGGGGGTTTATATGCCAGGTACAGTTCTGAGGATCATGGAAGGTGGTGGCTGAGACAGCGGCTGACACAGCCACTTCCCAGGGAGAACCACCCCTCTCAACAGTGCCTTCTTCCCACCACCACCATCACCAGGACAAGGGGTGGTTCCCCCCCACCCCCTCCCACAGCCTGATCCACCCACGCAGCCCTTTATCTTCATTTCCCCCAAGTGGTTAGAGGGGCTGGCAGGAAAAGGGCAGGGAAGAGGAGAGCCCAGAGTCTCCTTCACCCTGACTGACCCTGCACCTCCTACATGTGGCTTGGACACCAGGAAACTCTACCCTAGGACAGTCCTGCCAATGCCTCAAAAAGATAACTGCACACAAGGGACCCAAGGACAGGGCTTGTTACATCCTATAATCTTCACACAGAGGTACGCAGCTGTCAGACTGGCTTGGCGTTTTCCTCATTCATGACCATGGTGCTGCACGTAGGAAAGGTCCTATGCTTCAGGCGTTGTTTGAGCTTTTAGTCTTTGAAAATGGGATTGAGCCAGCCAGATAAATGAGCTACTTCCAGTTTGGTCTTAGAAGAAATGGAGAATTTTGAGTTACCATAAAAAAACTTCTTTAAGTAGGCTCCATGCCCAACATGGGGCTTGAACTCACAACCCCAAGATCAAGACCTGAGCCAGAATCAAGAGTTGGGTGCTTAACTGATTGAGCCACCCAGGTGCCCCAAGATTTTATTTCCATAAAAATCAGGAGAATCATTCATCTTGTTAAAATTATGGAAAGGGGTTATTTTCCAATGTTTTATTCCCAGCAAGTCTCATTCCATTAGTGAACCAAGTATTTGATTGAATAACCAAGAGAACGTTTCTTACCCCTATCTATTGCCAACTATCAGCCCACTACATTCCTATTAGCCTTATCTATTCATAAAATTAACTAAATGTCAGTAAGGTAAACGGTCAGAATAAACATGTGCAGAGTTTGCATAAGTATTTGTCACCCATTGAACCTTCTTGAAAGAAACTGTAGCTCTGCTTAATTTCAAACAAACCCATTATTTCTCCAAACTTGAAAAGAATCACCAAAATAAACCATCTTGTTTCCAGAACAGTCATGATTTGGGTTTTGGAGAAAATGCACTTATTACAGCAGAAAAATGGCCTACTAATTTGTAGTAAATTGTACAAAAAACAGAAGACCCCCTCCCAACTTTGCCCTTCAATCTAAATTAGATGGAGTACATTATATGTTCACTTGAAGAGAAACCGAAAGCAAGAAATCTCTATTACTCATTTAAATAATATCATTTATCAAGTGACAACCACAATACAACAATTTTCCATAAACTGAAGTTAACTCCCAAACAGAAACTGCCTTCGAGAAAAGAGAACATTTAGAAAATGATTTGTTTTGAGGCTTCTCATCAGGACTGGAATATAAAGAAGTTAAAAACGTAAGTATTTTTGTCTTTTCATACACTGAGTTGGCTATATAGGCTTTTAAGTGAACCTTAGACTCCTGAAATTAAAACTGAGAATTAAAATTTAGTTACAGATTCTTTTCAAGAACTGATTTGTGGCCTAGCCATTTGAGCTATACATAATACGGCCATTTAACAAAACAACAAATGAATTTTTGCTGCTTTGGTAATGGTATGAAAATCTCACAATCCCTAAAAAAGACTTCAGGAAACCACCTCTTTCCTGGCCCCCAGGAGAAGAGAGTCTCCCTGGTTTTGACCCCACCCTGGCTGACAGTTTCCGTGGACAAGCCTTGGGTGCAGCATGCTCTGGATGTCACTAAATGTGTAGCTGCAGAATACATCTTTCAATTAACATTTTAATACGGGTGCTAAGTGCTAACACTCGGAACTTAATGGTGAGGGCTCCGATTACTCCTGGAGACACTTTCCTTTCCAGGCACCTCGTCAGCACATGGTTCTGCCATCTCTCTGGCTACTCTCTGCCAGAGTCCTTTGCTGGTGTCTCTTTCCGACTTCTAAACCACAGTGTGTCCCAGACTCAGACACCTCAGCCTCCTCTCTGTCTACATTCTTGACCTTCACATAATTTAAATGAACATTTCAGACTTCAAATCTCATCCATGCTCCAGATTCACATATTCAATCACCCACTGGACGTGTCCACTTGGATTCCATTAGCCATCGAAAGCTTAACTGACAAAAAATGAATCATGTCTGAGTAAGAGACCAAAATCATCAGGTGCGTCCCATAGATTCCATATCCCAAATATATCCCAAATTAATCACAACCTCAGCCCACGCCACCATGGTTTCTCATGTGGACAGCAGTGATAGTCCCCTCACTGGTCTCCTTGACACCATTCTTGCTTCTAACAATCCAACTTCCACCTAGCAGCCAGAGTGAGCTTTCCAGAACTATAAATCCGATGGTATCAAATTCTCCCTTAAAAACCTCCAATGGCTTCTGTTAGACGAGACCCTCTCCACCCCCACCTCCTGCATTCTCCGCCGCCTCACCACAGTGTAGCCCACTGGACTTCTTTATTCCTTGGCTTATTCGTCAGTGTATCCCATGGCTCAGGGCCTTTGCTCTTCACTTCCTTCCCTTTCAAACTCTCTCACCACGGGTCTTCACTGGCTCACCAGACATCTTCACTTGGTTGTCTCTTGATCACCCTGCAGATGTCCACTCCACTTTCTCCTCCTTTGAGGGCTTCCGTGCTCCTCACTAAAGCAGCCCCACCCCCTGGCATGACTCTCTATCACATTAGCCTGTTCAGTTTGCTTCATAGCAATTAGTGTGTGACCTATTCTCGACCAATCAAATGAGCCACTACAATTAAAGCATTTAAGTAGCTACGACGGAAGCCATATAAATCCCAAGCGCTCACTGCATGTAAGCAAACCTGCCGCAATTTATGAAAGGAATCTGAATGGGACATACACCCTGCATATACATTACAACTAGAAATGAAATAATCCAGCTTTGCCACAAAAGCCTCCACAGACAGCAGCTAATTGCAAAGGAGCAGTCTAACTAAATAACTTACCAGGATCACGGGCAAAAAATAACAGCAGATGGTTCTTACATTTTTATCGTTAAAATTAAAAAAAAAAAATCAAACCACTTCTTATCAAGTTGTTGAGAGCAAAGTGTCCATGAGCCATATGGCCTGCCTCTTAATTCACTTGACCCATTACCCAACAACCGTTCTCCAGCCTGGAAGGAATATTAATCTGGGAGATGGAGGAAATCAAAAGACCCACTTCAGCATTTAGGAGATGAGCACCAGGAGGGATGTTAAGGAAACTGAAATTAATTACCCAAGACAAGGTCATGAAGAAGTAATCTAATAATCATCTCTAAGACCAACCAAGGGTTGGGACCAAAGACTCCCAATGATTTGAATGATTTTTCTATTGTTACTAAGAAAGAAGAAAGAAAGAAAGAAAGAAAGAAAGAAAGAAAGAAAGAAAGAAAGAAAGAAAGAAAGAGGAAGGAAGAAAAGAAGGAAGAGGGAGGGAGGGAGGAAAAGAAAGGGGGGGAACCCTTAAATTTCCAGAGCAAGATTTAAACTCACTCTGTGGAATTATCTTTAGACACTGAGGGGTATTATGAAGAGGAACAGATTTCTGAGAACACTATTAAGTTTCTGTGCCAGATGACTGGCTTCATGTGACTTCCTTCCTGAAAATACAAGAGAAGACAAATTCTTTCAGCCTCTCCTGGCCACCTTCTCAGTGCTGTGTACTCGCACCAGCCACTACCTGCACCATCACCAAACATGACGACCCAAACCCTTATTTGTATCTGTTTTATCTTGAAAACTTCATTTTCAAAGCAGCTCCATGAGGTAGATGTTACTATTCCCATGCCACAAACCAGAAAACTGAGGCTCTTGGGGGAAATAACTTTAAGTCTCTGATTTCAAGTGTTCTTCCTTCACACCATGCTGTTTTCCTAAGCAGCTTACGATTTACTGGAAAAGTCGGAGACATACAAACAGCAGATGCTTAGATGCTTATACTATGATAGCTTGAAGCGAAGGGATTCATAAGATAACAAAGTTCTGAGACCCCCATTATAGTAATCGAGAAAGTGTTGACCGTGAAGGTGGGACTGACATGAACCACTGAGGAAAGAGGGGCACAAGATCAGGGGAAAGGGCAAGACTGGCAAGAAAAATGGTGGGCATGCACCTGGCGAGCATTCCTAGGAACAGAAGAAATTAAAAAACAGGCAAGAGCCTTCCGCCACAGGAGCCAGTGAGGAGAGGCAGCCATGGCTCTGTGCTATCCCATGGCTGTGGGTCTCAACAGGGCCACAGAGTGACCAAGAATGTGAAAAGTCAAGGCACAGCCCACACAGGCGCCTCACCCAGCACACCAAATTCATGCAATCTGAGAGGTGTGCGACTTCATCCAATAGGAGAGGTGTGCCATGGGGCTGCTCAAGGTCTCCGAGGACAAGCGCGCCCTCAAGTCCATCAAGAAAAGGCACAGATTTGTGCCAAGAGGAAGAGAGAAGAGCTGGGCAATGTTCTGCAGCCATAAGGAAAGCAGCAGCTAAGAAGGACTGAACCCCTCCCCACTGTATCTAAGAAGCCTTTCGTGGAACTTGGGGCTTTTGTGCTGGTCTTGGAAAGAAGGCGAGACCCCTTCCGCCAACATCCTTCCTGGGGCACAGTGGTGAGGGGCATGGTGATGCACACAGAGATGCAAGCAACTAAGCAGTACTGGACATGGTTTTCAATCATAATTAAATGGATCATATGTGCCAGAAATGACGACGACAAAACAGGAAAAAGACAATCAAAGCCTAGGAAACGGCAGGTGTGAGATTGCTATGAAAGGTTGTAAGTTATGGAGAAAAAAATCTAGAATTTTTCAGGCCTTCAAGGTCAGCCCAACCCAACATGGTGTTTTGCAAATAAACGAACTTGACCTCAGGAGACGGTAGATGGCTTGCAGAAAGCCACCCAGCCAGTTAGGGAGGTAGCAGATCTGTGCCCCAAATCCAGATCTCCAGGCTCCCTATCTAGTGTTCTAAAAGTTCTGGGTTTAGCATCAGTTGCTCTCTCTGAACATCAAAGAAACAACAAGCACGAGCCTCTGGAGCTTTGTTTTTCCTGCTTTCCTCCCAATCAATTCTAAATTATTTCCAAATACACAGTTGATTAGGTCATTGAACAAAGAGTCATTGCTGTGACTACTGGAGCAGCGCAGCAGGGGAACAAGCATCATGGCCTCTCAGAGTTAATATGGACCCTATAGTGAGCCCTTCCAGCCTCCTCCCAATGCGCGACTCCCGCCTCCAGGAGCCCTCACTGGCAACGATGAATGGCTCAACCCCAACTGGCTCCACTTGCTGGAACGTTGTGGCCTTATATGGATTTTAATCTGCCTCCCTGAAGCATTAGGCCTGGCACCATCCTCCAGGACGAGACAAACTAAGGCCAGAGATACATCAACATTATAGCTGTGTTTCATTTTGGGAGCTTTGTTCATTGCCTAAATCCCTTTTCTCTTATCTTAGAGAGAAACAAAAGACATACAGGTGTGCTTCCGTCCTAAAAGTTGAGTGGAATTGTCCTAACTTGAAGGAACTCCAAAGGTGTCCAAGGTTAAGACATCACTAAAACGTTGCATTAGTTTGCACAAGAAGAAATTAAACCAACTCACAGGCTCTGAAGGGCTTTGGTAACAACAGGAAAGAATGTTTCCAAAACATTAACTAAAAAGCAGGAAGTCCTCGGGTTAATGTTGATACTCATTTTTTATCAACAATTTTGATAATTTTATCAACAACAATATTGTGCCAAAACAAGTTCTGTTTTGTGTTATTTATTGAAATATAATTCACATACCATAAAATTCACCCCTTTAATAAAAGGGTACATTCTGTTGTTGCTGAAATCTTTACAAGATTGGACAGCCATTACTGCTATCTCATTTCAGAACATGTTCATCACCCCAAAAAGAAACTCTGTACTTCTTAGCAGTTACTCTCCAACCTCCCAATCTACTTCGTCTTTTTGCCTGTAAGAGACATTTCTTATAAATAGAAGCATATAACATGTAGCTTTGTATATATGCTACATATATGTATATATACATATAAATACATATAAATATGTACATATAAATACATATAAATATGTATATATAAATACATATAAATAAGCCTATTTTAGACATTTCATATAAATAGAAGCATATAATATGTAGCTCTTGTGACTAACATTTTCTTTCACTTAGTATGTTTCTAAGGTTCATCCATATTGTAGATTTCACTTTCACGATTGAATAATCCTCCACTGCAGCGATTAACCACATTTTATGTATCAGGATGAACATTTGGGTTATTTCTACTTTTTGGCAATTATGAATGCTGCTATGAACATTCATCTACAAGTTTTCATGAGGACATATGTCTTCATTTCTCCTTTCATTTCATATACCCAGGAGTGAAATTTCTGGGTCATGTAGTAACTCTATAGGAGTTAACTTTTTTAAGAACTCACAAACTGTTTTCCAAAGCAGCTGCACCAGCTTGCATTCCCACCAGCAGTGTATGAGGTTTTCTCCACATCCTTGTTACTGTCTGTCTTCTTTATTATAACCATCCTAGCACGTAGGACATGGCATTTCTTTCTTTTTTTTTTTTTAAGATTTTATTTATTTATTTATTTATTTATTTGATAGAAATCACAAGTAGGCAGACAGGGAGACAGAGAGAGAGGAGGAAGCAAGCTCCCTGCTGAGCAGAGAGCACGATGTGGGGCTCTATGTGGGGCTGGATCCCAGGACCCTGGGATCATGATCTGAGCTGAAGGCAGAGGCTTTAACCCACTGAGCCATCCAGGCGCCCCAGGACATGGCATTTCTTTGTGATGTTGATTTTTATCTCAGGAGACGTTTGGCTTTGTTTGTTTGTTTTCAGAAAGAGAGAATGGGAGGGAAGGAAGGAAGAGGGAGAATTTTAAAGCAGGCTCCCTGCCCAGTGCTAAACCTGATGCAGGGCTGGATCTCACAAGCCTGTGATCATGACCTGAGCTGAAATAAAGAATTGAGCACTTAACCAACTGAGCCACCCAGGCGCCCCTCAGGAGCTTTTAAAATTGACACTTAACACACCATAAAATTTATTTCAACATTTATTATGGGTGCAGAGTTGTTTCTAGGCATTGTAAGACACTGTTGTACTGTTGTCTTAACATTTACAAGGTGGTCCAGAATGAGCCTCTCACGGAAACTATAAATCATACATACCCATGTGCTTTAAGAAAGAGAACAGTGGACTAGAAGGAAAGGGGATTTATGATGGGGTTTCTCACTCCAGTAGCTATTACTGAGCATTGTCGAGGAAGACAGCATACCAATATATGGTGTAAATGAATTCACATAAACATGGGTATAACTCCCATTTCTCCGAGGCTCAGTTTCCTCATCTGTAAAACGGAGCCAATAGGGTCCACAATTCAGGATTGTGAAAACTAAATATGTTCAGGCTAAAAAGTGGATCTATGGTAGTGCCTGCCATCCTAGAAGATGCTTAAGTCTTTATTCTGTAATAAAAAGTTTAAATAGGTCTTTATTCTGTAATAAAAAGTTTAGACCAATTCATACCAGGCACTTATATTGCACCATACTCAGAGAGCAGTGATCCCCTTAAAGAAAAGGGTACAAGTAAGCGACAATCACTCACAATGTACTAGCTCAGAGACCTGGCATCCTGATGCCCCTACCACACCCTAATGCCAAACCATACTTCAGCATCTCCAGGTCCTAGGTCTGCAACTCATAAGCTCAGCTCCATGAGGCCTTTATATTCTGAGGGTCCTAGCAAAATTAACTCTGTTCCAAAATAAAATAAATAAATAAATAAATAAATCTAAAAATAAATAAAATTGTAATGTGCAGCCATGAATACCATTTAGGAAAGGGGAGGAGCTATGCCTTGTGCAGGTACTCCTTGACTCACTAGCTCTGCTATTACAGCTTTGGAGCCTTCCAGAAACTTCTGTGGTAACACCAACTATAACGATGAAGCAGATTCCCTCTTCATCTTCACCATTTCCACGGAGCTGGCCTGACGTCCAGCACCTGCATGCGTCTCTCTGCCTAGGGCTTCTCTGGCTGGAGGGCTTCTCTGTCACCTCATGCAGGCCAGAAGGACAGACATCCCAGGACCAACCCGGCAGCCTCCCAATGACTGATCAGAGTGGGGCTAAGTATTCGAGCTCCCTTGCCCAGAGGTGGAAGTGGAGGAGACGCTTTGAGGCATGTATTCCAAACTGGCTCCTGAGCTTCCCGTTGGGCTGGAACCCTGCTGCCCACAGTGGTAACCTTCATGAGGACACACGCTATGCTGATTTCCGGTACTTCCTGCCTCGTTTCTCCACTCTTCTCCAGTGTTTCTTGGATTCACCTCCCTTGCATTTGAAGCCTTGTTTCGGGGCCTGCTTCTGGGGAAGACCCAAGGAAGACAAAATCCTAGACATTTTGCTCTTTCACTCAGTAGTTCCTAAGAGATTCTGGATTTGTTGAACCACTGTCAAATATGGAGCCACTGCATTTGGTTGATATCCAGACAAGGCGGTGAACGGAAATTGAAATCCTTGTTAAAAGTCCACAACTGATGTGGGAAAAAAGAGTGCCTTTTTCTCTATAAAAGGGTGCTGGTCACTTGCCAAGTCTTGGGCCCACGGGGCCACATCTGCCCGGAGGCTTACCAGTTTTTGATTCACACAAAGGAGCACTGCAAGTTCATGAAGGTCCTGGCCTAGCAGAGCCTCGTACATAACGGTACCAGGTAGGTGCTCAGTAAAAGTCTGCTGCTGCTGAAAGCCCGCCAGAGGAGCACCAAGGAGGTTAGGGTGCCAAGACACCATGAAACCGTGCTGGGGCGTGGGAGGGGCAGGGAACAGTACTCGCTGTATTTCTCCACTGTGTCAGAACTTTACTTGCTGCTGACCAATCTCATCTCCCACCTCCAAGATCTGAGCCATCGTGGAGTCACACGGTCTGTCTCTTTCTGTATCTCTTTACTCCTCTTTATCCCACCACCCACCTTCCCATTTATCTGAGGGTGGGCTGCAAATTCCTAAAGCAGAAAAAAACTCCACTGGCAATGACCCATACCTGGCAGTGACCATCCGTTTTTTTCCCAACACCATTACATCTTGTCCCACGTCCTTGGATCTGCCAACGTATGGAGGTAGCTTCATAATGAAGACCTTCACGTTCTCCCCCCCTCCCTGCTGCCTGCCCCATCTCTGCGGGATGACTCTGTGACTGGGGATAGAAACACTAAGCCAGCACCAGCCCCAGACATTCCCCTCCCCCTCCCCACACTGGCTCTGTGCCCCAAGAAGGCAGCTGGTGCCAGTTCCGGCCAAAGCCAAGGCTGCTCCCAGGAGAGGCTGTAATGAACCCAACGGAGCAATGACCGGCTTCTACTGAGTTGCCAAGGTGATGCCAACCACATCTCAAGAATGAACAAAGGCAACACCCAAGAATGAATATTATAAGCCTTCTTCCTGCAGGAAACCAGGCTAAAATTCTTTCTTTTCTGCCAAAAGTCCTGCTGCGTGGACACACAAGCACTGTCAGGACTGCAGACAGCCATGAAAAAAACACTCTGGGAAAGCGAACTGCCCAAGTGATAATGAAGAAATTCAGAATTATTGCCTGGCTAGCAGGCAGAAGGAAGACAGAGGTGTTACCTCTGTTCAAGAAATTAATGGAATCTGTGTTGCAAATATAAGTTATTTATATGTGATTTTCATCTCATGTTAAAATAACATGACCCCCCCGCCCCAGGTCTTCTGCATTTAACTGTTCTATATCCTAATTTGCCAAGATGCAGGAATTAGTAGATTGAGTCAGGGGAACTTGTTCTAGTCTGGCACCTCGCCCCTCGCATACTTCGTGACCTTAAACAATTTGCCTATTTTTCTGGGCTTCCTCCTCTCTGTAAAGTGAAGTACCGGATCTTTCCGGCTCTAACGTGCTATGATAATGTTCTGAGATTTTCTCAGAACAGCTCCAGTCTTGACCACATACAGCACAAGAGAAGGTAAACTTTTAAACTGGCATGAGCTCAAGGTTTTATACACTTAGGAGAAAGGAGTAAAAATTGCTGCTATAGTTTTTTTCAGCAGCTCTGGTTTTCTGCCAAGTCAAGTCTGAAAAAAAATATCAAACTTTCCTCACTAGAAAGAGGGTGTAAAGCCGTTCCAAGGAAGGTAGAATGTAGGACTCATTTTGCCAGGTGGAAGAGCGCTCAGAAAACTCTTTCTGGGGCGCATGGCCCCAGGGGCAGCTCCTCAGCACAGCCCTGTGTGGTCCAGTCAAACTGCTGTGCTGCCAACCTCTGTCACTTAGGCTGAGACTCACAGTGGCGTCACCACCATGGAAGGCACACGGTGGCTCAGGCAAGGTGTCTTCCCTTTAGTTCAAAGGTGAAATAGAAAACCTCTGCCCAGACTTTCACTTGGCTAGGTATGGTGCGTTACGGAGACTTCTGAGAAATAGGCACTGCACGTGTTTACTACAAATACAACTAATATTCTATTAATTTTTTTCACTCTTCAGAAAAAGTTTATAGAACTCTAATCTCCCCATGTATTGGACCACAGTTTTGCTCTGATGGTCTGGACCCCTTGTCTCCATTTGTACCTCATGATATGACAAGCTGGGTGGAAACTTAGCTTCCCTTCCTGGGAATGGAGAATCACTTCTCATGAGCATGTAGAAGGCAACAATTTGAGCTGAGAGTAGGATCCACAATTTCTGGTTCCCAGCCAAGCCTTCTACCCATAACACCATATTGCATCTTGTCATTGATCCTCCAGGAACATATTTTAGCTCTCAAACATAGATTTTCTAAGAATCCCGTGCATTTGGGTTTAAAACATGATGCAGTAGAAGCCAGAGTGCAATGGTGTGCTTTTACATATTACAAAATAACTCTCATAAAACATAGGACAAAAAATGTTCCACAGAGTAGAATAATTACATGAGTGCAAACCAGCAAGGGTCATCAAGTTCAGCGTAGCAATGTCACCATCAGTGTCCAAAGTGCCACCCCCATTGGATGAGAGTGCACCAGCACCATGAAAATTAGCTGTCCTTTCATGGCCTTCACCAGCCAGTTAAGTCTAGGACAGATGAGCTGGAACTGAGGACACACAGGCATATGCATCCCAGTCCAGTGACCTTCTTATCCAAGAGAACCACATTTTGGTGCATAGAGGCAGACACAGATCACCCAACTGACAAATGAAGTACTTGGGCCACCAAGAAAACAAAAACAACTTTTTTTAAGATTTGAAATCTTAAAATCTTAAATTAAAAAATAAGATTTTTTAAGATTTTTTTAAGATTTTTAAGATTTTAAGATTTTTAAGATTTGTTGTTGCTGAATTCGACCACAATTGTGTAATGAGAAAATCTACAAGAAGCTTTTTTAAGTGCAGCTGGCTGACGTCGAAGCTTTGTATCTTTTAAAAGATTTTATATTTTACTTGGAGGACTGGGCACCATATTTTTCAGTGCTTAAGGTACTAGAAGGGCTTGGAGGCCACAGACAAGGTTAAGAGTTGAAGAGCAAAATCCCCCAACACTTCTGCCTGCCCTGCCCCTCCTTCCCAAATTGAAGTTCCATCCTGTGAACCTTTAATGGCTGAGACAACGAAAGAAACTCTGGCTCTAGACGCTAATAGTCATCAGAAATAACTCTCCTCGGAAAAGCAGTTTCTTGCTTTTGCAAAATGACTATCAAATATGTCAAGTATTTACTTCCTGTTGCAGTTATAATAGTACTTCGGTATCTCCTGTGGTTGTTGGTTGGGGGGGAATTGAGGCATTTGTATAATTAAAAAAAATAAACTATGATGCCAAAAAAAAAAAAAAAAAAAAAATAACTCTCCTCTATTGCCAGGAGCAGCACTCAGCTTATCAGGTTCATTAGTTAATAGAACCCAGATAAACCAATTGTTCATTTCTGAGTAGACGGTGAAGTGTGTGTGTGTTGGGTAGAGGGAAAGGAGTTTCCCTGGCCAATCAGGGAAAATCAGGGTGGCAGGGAGACAGCAGCAAAGCCGAATGCCACCTCCTTCACAGCCAGCCTAGGATGGACCAGTAAAAAATCGTTTAAACCGATTACTCCAAACAGCTGTTGCTCAACTATCCAGGGTAATAACTGTTTAATGGGCACCCACACTCGGTTAGCTGAAGGGCTGCTTACTGGTAACTTCTCCCTTGAGACAGGAACCCTGTGTTCATCAGTTCTCACCCTGTTTCCTTTCAATAGGTCCCTCTTCATAAACGTGTTTTAGGAAAAGGAAGGAGTCTGTGTTTTCTTCTTCTGTGAATTTTTCCTGTGCCCTCCTTCAGACTACTGCCTCTCTCTCCTTTTTTTGTCAAACTATCTGGAAGTCAGTCTTGTTCCTACTTCCTCACTCCTCTGCCTCACATTCTGCCATCCAATTTTCCCCTCATTCAGCTGCTTTCTTAAAGGGCTCCGCAGCCTCTTGATCATCAAATCTAAGACCTCTGACAGCCCACGATGTCCTTAAAACACAACCACACACCAGTCCCACCTGCTGAAACTCTGACTCCTGTCTCCCCACGAGGCACGCTCCGCTCAGCCTCTTCCCTCTTGACTCCTCCTCCTCGTCCTCCTGACCTTGGTTCTCCTTGCAGCCAACTCCAAATAAAGGACAGACCTACTCTCTTGTTAAGCCTCTTTTCTCCTTTGCAGCCTCCTCTTCTGTGCTCACCCCCATGGGAGAGCTCAAACACTCCTGTGGTTTCAGCCATAAGCTGTGTGCGGAAGATGCAAAGTCCATCTCTAACCCTGAGCCCCAAACTCTGTTACCACTGTCTGATTAAAGCCTCACACTGGAGGTCCCACATACCCTAAACAACATATGTTGAAGAGGGAGCTCCCTGCCTTCTTCCTCCTCTTCCTCTCCCAACCCACCCACCTCTGTCTACCACTGTCCCCACTCATCTAGGCTGAAAGGCTCAAGCTACACTGCCCACAGCTCTCCCTGACCACCGTCACCCAGTCGCTGCCAGAGTCGTGGTTCCTTTGTTTGGTCTCTCTTGCCTGGCATCTCAACTACCCTGATTACTTTTTACCTAGACTTCCACAAGAGCCTTGTAGGGGTCGGCTTATCCCTCCTCCCTCTATTCTACATCCTCTGCCACATCCATCCAGTTCCTAAAGTTGGCACTCGACCATTTGCTAAGATGCCCTACTATACATACACCCTCTAAACCGTGCCTTCCACACTGTGGGACCTAACAACCTGCCTCCTTCCTTACCCATCACTCCAGCAACGTGCTCGCAGTGACCTCCCTGCAGCCACCTCACCGCTCTAACTGTTCCCTCTAAGGGAAGGGCATACTGATACCTTCGCCTTGTTATCTGTCAAACACTACCTGCTCTTTAAGACTGGTGCCAAATGTTCTCTCTTCCAAGATAAAGGCTTTTTTTGAGCCTCTCAAATAGATGTCATTTCTCTTTCTCTCCCTCTCGGAACTTCTGCAGCACTTTGATACTCTTCCAGGAAGACTGACACCAACTACTCCATATTATAGTCACCTGGAAGCAGCATGTTATGGGAAGAAAGTAGGATCCAGGGTCAGAGATTGGGGCGCAAGAGGTATAATCTATTCGAATGACTCTCCTGCCAGACCCTATGCTTTTCCTGGGTCATCACATATATCTCTCACAAATCCTCTCTAATGTACTACCACTCTTGGCATCTTATGAGTGACCAGGTCGGGTTCAGAGAGGTTCCTGATGTACAAAGGGTCATGAAGCCCATATTACATTTGTTTCATGTGGGGGAAGTGAGAACCAACTGATACAAGGCATATAAGGAGCGCATATCTGGCTCAGCCGGTAGAGCATGCCGCTCTTGATCTCAGGCTTGTGAGTTTGAGCCCCTGCTGGGCAGAGGTTACTTTATAAAATAAAGTCTATAAAATGCTATTCTTTTAAAAGGCATACAAAAATCACTTTACAAATTACAACGTATTGTACATGGGTTTGTTGTTAACATTATAACTTATCTTACCCTTTTAGTTCTTTAGTTTTTAGTTATTTTTAGTTATTCAGTTATTTATTTATTTAGGACACATTTTCTATCTTACCCATATTTGGATTCCCTACAGCATTTATGACAATTATTAAAGGTGCCTAAAAAAATAAAAGTGCTTAAACAGTTGTTTAATTAAATTGGATTCCTGGGGGCGCATGGGTGGCTCAGTCAGTTAAGTCTCTGCCTTCAGCTCAGGTCATGATCCCAGAGTCCTGGAATCAAGCCCTACATCAGGCTCCCTGCTCAGTGGGGAGCCTGCTTCTCCCTCTCCCTCTGCCTGCCACTCCCTCTGCTTCTGCCTGTGCTCTCTGTAAAATAAATAAATAAAATCTTTAAAAAACGAACAAATAGGGGCGCCTGGGTGGCTCAGTGGGTTAAGACTCTGCCTTCGGCTCAGTTCATGATCCCAGGGTCCTTGGATCGAGCCCCACATCGGGCTCTCTGCTCAGTAGGGAACCTGCTTCCCCCTCTCTCTCTTCCTGCTTCTCTGCCTACTTGTGATCTATGTCTGTCAAATAAATAAAATCTTAAAAAAAAAACCTGCTTTAAAAATAAAAATAAAAAAAATAAAAAACAAACAAGTAAATTGGATTCCTGATGCCATGACTTGAATTACAAGTATTTTGAAAACTTCTACTGCAAAACTAAAGTTCCCATTTATTGAGGAGGTAGGTGCTTATGCCAGGCATAGGCTCAAGCTACACTTCTTATCTCCACAGCAGTACAGGAAGGCTGCTATTGTCCCTGGTACATAGATGGGCAAGTAAGAGCACAGGATAGCAAGTAACAGTCATGCAGCTAACAAGCAGCAGAGGCAGGAGGGTCTGATCTCAAAGCTCATGACTTTCTGCCATCCCACCCTCCTGACCACAGAGGTCCAACTTGCCCAAATGCCCTTGCAATCTAGCACAGTGTCTTCATCAGAGGTGATTCCTGTCCCTTACGAGCACAGAAACATCACTTTGTTTCTACACACGTGAGCACCTAGAGCTCCCTCTTGGATTCCATTCAATCTCACCACAGCCTCTTGAACGCGGGTATAATCAGCCCTCTCCCCCCCACAGCTGGACACATTTCATAGAGCCTTTGTTTTAATTTGTTAGTTAACACACAGTGTTATATTAGTTTTAGGTGTGCAATGTAGCGATTCAACAATTCTGTGCGGTACTCAGAGCTCATCGTGATGCGTGTACTCTTTATATTCGTACAGATTTAGAGCTTCCCTTCTCACTGCCTTACTCCGTGAATATCGATGGAACCCTTCATGTGCCAGGCCTTGCTGCAGACACCGGGAACACGGCAATGACAAGACACGGGTGCCTGTTTCTGTGGAGCTTTTGTTCTAACGGAGTGGGAGGAGACAGGCAGTAAGCAACCAAATCCTAACAAAGGTAATTTCTGCTAGTGTTGTGATGTGATGGACATGAAGAGGGTCAGGGAGGAGGGTTCTGAGCCTATAACATCGGAGTGCAGGCTTGGAGTTCCGCCAGCCACAAGAAGAGTGAGGGGCAGAGTGCTCCAGTAGAGGTGACCTAAAAAGGGTCGCCTTGAGCTAGGAAGCACACAGTGTGTGGGCAAGTGGGCTGGTGCATGAGAGACAGCAGGAGCAAGGTGTATGAGGTGATGGAGGAAGAGCCGGGCGGACAGGCCTCGTGCTAGGAAGCCCTGTTGTACATCCTGCAGTACACTTTTAAGCGAAGGAATGGCCCAATCTGGCTTCTGTTTCTAAAGTATTACCCTAGCGGCTCTGTGAGGACTAGGTGTTGGAGACGAAATGGGAAGACAAACAAGGAGGCTGCTTAGGAGGTCATTTAGAAGTCCAGAAAGGCAAGGGCAGCCTGGACTAAGGAATGGGCAATGCAGACGGCAAGAAGAGGATGGATCTGAGGTAGAGGTGGGAGGTGGGGCCATGCCACAGATAGAGATAACAAAGAAGCACACAATGAAACCCCGCAAAAGTCCGTGACTCTGATATGCTGGTCTCCATGCCAGAGTCACATGCCACATATTGCTTACTGATGTCAGCCCAACAAGGCTGACCAAGCCAGAAAGACCTATTTATTTTTATTCTCGAAACACTCTTCAGAGATTGCCTCTCCTGCTCTGACCTCCAAGATAAAGTTTGCCAACTGTGGAGTCATCTGAGTAGCCCAGAAATTAAGGCAAAGAGAGGGCCCAAGGTATCACGTAGGTCATGCTTTCTTTCATCCCCACAACTATCCTGTGGAAATGGTGCCAAAACCCACAGATGACAGGGCAACAGACTCCCCAGCACCACTTATTTGGTAGGTGACAGATCCAAACAAAGCCCAGATCTGTCTGACCTCAATGTCCATGCTCCTTCAACCACACCGCGTATGCAGTCAAAAGAAACTTGACTGCACAGATAATGAAGTTCACGGTGGCTGGAGTGACCAGGAGGTGAGAACACCCACTCCCGAAACTACTCCGGGTTCTGCTCCTTAACTACAGTTTCTCCCACTTTTTTCAAAAATTCCTAGGCAAAAATAGTTCCATTTCTTTACCATATAATTATTGGTGGTCCCTTATGTCAGACAACCTGCTAGATCCCAGAAAGCCAGGAACGAGAAGGACACATTCCCTAAGCACTGAGAGTCCAGAGTCTGATAGTGAAGGCAACGGAGCATCAAGGAAAGGTGGCTTTTCACTCCTGGGTCCTCTAAAGCTCTGTAAAAGCTAGGGTTAAACTGACACCAGAAAGTTGGCTAATATTTTCAGGGACTTCATTGTTTTTATGCCACGTTGGCCTCATTATGTAGATAAGTTCACAGATTCATTCCATTTTATTATTCTGTAAGAGTACTAATAAAAAATGTGTCAACCTAAAAAATGCAGTCTCAGGCAAAGCAGCCTTCAGAATGTTAACAGTGCTAATAATCATCAGTACCTCACTAGACAGTTATGACCAATTCTCAGTGTAATGTGGGGAATGCTAGTAAAAGAGAACACTATTGGCTACTGGAACCAGGTAGAGTGGGGAGTGCACTGCAAAAATTACCTCAAGAATCTTCAGACAACCCCATGGAATAGATAATATTAGGACACCCGTTTTACTAAAGGGGACTAAATGACTTGCAAAAGGTTACCTGATGAATAAGTGTGGGAGAAAACAAGGGTCCAAATTCTTTTTTTTTTTTTTTTTTTTTAAGATTTACTTATTTATTTGAGAGAGAGAGAGAGAGAGAGAGCCAGGGGAGAAGCAGAGGGAGAAGGAGAGAAAGAATCCCAAGGAGACTCCCCACTGAGTGCAGAGCTATAAGCGGGACTCGATTCCACAACCCAGAGATTCCAACCTAAGCCAAAATCAAAAGTCAGATGCTCAACCAACTAAGCCACCCAGGCACCCCAACAAGGACCCAAGTTCTTTTTTTTTTTTTAACATTTTATTTATTTATTTGACAGAGATCACAAGTAGGCAGAGAGGCAGGCAGAGAGAGAGGAGGAAGCAGGCTCCCCGCTGAGCAGAGAGCCCAATGTGGGGCTCGATCCCAGGACCCTGGGATCATGACCTGAGCCGAAGGCAGAGCCTTAACCCACTGAGCCACCCAGGTGCCCCAAGGACCCAAATTCTTAATGCCTGTTCTGTTCTGTTAAGGCCAGTTTGGTTCTTTGAGATGACTGAGAGGTTAGAAATAAGAAACTGGTTTGATAGACCTAGCTTTGTTTTGTCTGGAGGAAAAGAATCTTGGAGGGTGATTAATTAAAGCATATTCACAATATTTTTAAAATAAATTGAGACAGCTGTTCTCTATCTCCCCCGAGGAAAGAAGAAAAGGCTTCCCCCCTCAGCCTGGCAGATGAAGATAAAGAATGAAATAAGGAATGTCCAAACAGGGGGATCTTGCTGGACCCTGAGGGGTTCTGGTGTCTTCTACAATTGTTTGCCAAACGCCATGTGCCTCCTCTTAAACCTACTCTTTCTTCAAGGTCCATTTCAAGTCCCACCCATAGAGAAGTCTCCCCCCCACCCCCGGGTTGTTTTCTGTCTTTGAGTATAATATATGTCTTTTCCCCAGTTGAGTGGCAACTCTCTGGAAGGAAGGTGCCAGGACTTACTACCCCCTCTGTCTCCAAAGCATTTCTTTGAAAAATGAATATGCATAGTGATTCCACAAGTAATCATCTGAGCTGCCTTGAAAAGTCTAATTTCCAGCCTGGTAAACACTAGAATGCTTTTCCAGATCAATTCTGTATCTATGACTGTGGGCAATGCTGAAATAAAAGAAAAGCCAGGCTAGCCAAAACTTTTAATGTAAATGGTAACAACAGTACTAAGTAGGTTGGAAAGATGTGAGACAGAGACAAGCCAAAGACTTCTGTGGAGAGACCATGATGTTGGCGTCAGATGAACCTAATGACAGGAAATTACCTTTACCTTAAGAGAGACTGCTGAGTGGCTCCAGACACACACACGCCCACGTCTCTAACCATTCCACCACCTTAGAACCACACAGTAGGAGGTGAGGGGCAGTGCTCTCTATACCTGCCTCCTTTCGGGCCAGCGGAGCCACAGAAGCCAGCTTCACATGTGTCAACTCCTGACCTTCCTCTCCCCAACCTTCCACTAGTGCCCAAAGGTCAGGAGATGAGGTCAGGAAGCTCTGGACTAAGGCCACACACACAGGTACACTTTTCTCCCTAGATTAGATGTGTTCCAAAGGACTTATGATCCCACTGGTCTCTGTGTTCCCACAGGCTCCATGATGTGACTTAGCCAGGGACACAAACACATGGGCACAGCAATCAGACAAGAAGACACCTCAGCTCCCTAGGTTAATGGGCAAAATCTGGGGTTCAGTTGTCGTGAACAACGTGTGGGCCCTTACCATGTCCACAGTTCCACATGGGCACTTGAGTACCTCCTGTGTCTGAAGCCCAAGACCTTCACAACAGACAGCTAGTGACTCTAGGGAAGCAGCAGCAGGCTGTCCCTCATAGGCCATCTCTTCGAGAAGGTAGCCTCTACCAGTGGAGGAGACTTCCCTCTTCCCCCTGAAGGCCGACAAGCCCCTCTTCAGGGAACAACTTTCCCTACTGTGCTTCCTTAATTAAATGGAAACTTTTTTTTTTTTTTGTCAGAGAGGGAGAGAGAGAGAGCGAGCAGAGGCAGAGGGAGAAGCAGGCTCCCTGCCGAGCAAGGAGCCCGATGTGGGACTCGATCCCAGGACGCTGGGATCATGACCTGAGCCGAAGGCAGCTGCTTAACCAACTGAGCCACCCAGGCGTCCCTGTGCTTCCTTAATTAAAGGAGCCTCACTAGACACCTCCTGCGGGCCTCAAACAGGTGGCTTTCCTCTAATTCCCCTTCCATGGGTCTGAACGCTGCTGCCACTTCATTGTCCTTCTCTGCTTCTGGCAATATCACACTGAGCCACCCCTCCCTATGGTAAGGCAGGTCTGTTATGAGCACCCCCTCCCCGGGATTTCCAGAAGATCAATGAGTCTGTTTTCTTTGATCCCCTTGGTCTCCACCTTCACAGCCATTTGCTTCCCTCTAGGCACTAGGACTTGCTCTCCTCCCTCCTTTTCTGCTAAATTATTTAAACATCAAGAACTAGATAAAATTTACTTGCAGAATCGACTGGGGGGAGAAGAGGTGACGTCCTGCTGTCTCCTCTGTCCTTGTTCCTTCCTCTTTGTTCTCGCTCTCCTCCATCTGAGGACAGCCCTGACCTTGGCTCCATCTATCCCCTCTCACACATCCCTTTGCCAATTCCTCCTCCATTGGCTAAAAACATGTGCACATTTTTACTATTCTAAAAAACAAAAAACCTCCCATTCCCCGTTTTTACTTCAGCCATGCACCAGGCTTCTTGCTTCTTTCCCCTAACTCATTCCCTCTGCTGAACTGGTGGCAGCACAGACCCTCCTCCCTCCTCCCGCCGAAGTCCCATCAGCAATGCCAACAGTCCCCCCCACCCCCACCACCCTGTCACTATTATACAGTCGCTCCTGCCCCCCTCCCCCTTCTGTGAGGCTCTGTCCTGCCACTCTACATTCTCCTGGCACCTTCTGAGGTCTCTCATTCTCTTCTTTCTGCACCCTGGCCTTCCCTAGGGAGAAGCTTTTGTTCCTCCTCCCTCTCTCAACCACTGTGTCCCAAAACTCAGAGATTTCTGCACCACCAGCACAATTTTTGCCATGGCCCTGGACCATCCACAAACTCTTGCTTTAGCATTTTTCTTCAAGTCAATTCATTTTTCCTTAGATATATTTTCAATGAAAATTATTTATTACTATGATCAGTGAAAAGTTAGCATCACATGCTCTAAGAGAAGGCACTAAAAATAAATACAATAAAAACAAAGCAATATGAATGAATTCTAGCTAGATACCATTGCCTGCTAAGGGCTCCAAACTTAAGAACCGTTCCTTCCTTTTGTTAGAAGGGAAATTCCAAAGTATTAGAGATTAAAGACTAGCACCAAACGGAGGTTTCTTCAGAAGGACTGAAAAGGGACTAAAAAGGAAATAACTTGTCACTATGTAATTCAATGTTACCTAAAGCCATGTTTGTGTGTCTCCTAAAATTATCAACAACCAACAGAATTTTCCAACTAAATACTAGGATTAGCTCTTACTCCTCCCTGGTTCTATTCAGGTGACTCACATTCTTCAATGGTTGGCCATATTTCTTAGCTTCATTCTACCTGTCCTTAGAAAATGAGATCATAGACATTAAACTGAAACCAGGTAAACAACAACAACAAAACAAAAACAAAAACAAAACACCTGAGGTGTCAGAATTAGTATAGAACAGCAGTAGTTCACATCAGCTGGAGCCCAGATCCACCCTGGATAGGGCCGCCCATCAGAGCATGAGCCTGGAATGTGTCCAGAGACTGCCCATCATTGACATCTAATCAATCAGTGACAGACAATATGACAGCCAACGTCTGAAAAGTTTACATGCCAAACGCTGCACTAGACACCTCGTATAGATGCTATATGATCTTCACAACACCCTCAGGAGGTTGAGGCCATCATGATTTCCAACGCGAGGAAACAAATGTTTAGAGACGTTAAGAAACAGGCCAATGATTTCCAGTAAGCAGCAGATCCAGGATCTGCCCCAAGTGTATCTGAGTCCAGAGCCTGTGCTCTTAACTCTCCTGTGCCCCCAGTGCTGAGAACAAAAAGCAATTTTAAGCCTCACAGACCTCAAAATAATAGCCTGCTTCTCTTAAGCACAATTAAGACAATGGGTTGACACAACAGGAAAACTGTTCAATATGTAATTAAACATAATTACTAGTGTCCTCTAATTGTTTGGGAAAATAAGTTTCTCCCCCTTGACAAGCTATAATTCTGGTGTGTGCCGAGAGAATGTTCAAGTCTTTGCTTCAATCGGTGTATCTCTGGCACATTCATAGATTATTGGTCAGATTTCATGGTGGGTACACTAGAGTTTTTTAAGGATATCTTCAATCTGTAACTTAGAGTCAAATAAATCAAATAAGCTTACCCATCCTGCTTAATCCTTCATTTGGAGAAACGGGGGCCCAAAGAATGAAATTCCCAACAACATGCAAGTTTCTGCCTATTATTCAAGGGCTCAGTGAACCTCACTAATTAGACAGGTTAGAGTCAGACTGCCAGAAGCTAAAAACCTGGCTTCAGGGGTGCCTGGGTAGCTCAGTGGGTTAAAGCCTCTGCCTTCGGCTCAAGTCATGATCCCGGGGTCCTGGGATTGAGCCCCACATCAGGCTCTCTGCTCAGCAGGGAGTCTGCTCCCTCCCTTCTCTCTGCCTGCCTCTCTGCCTACTTGTGATCTCCGTCTGTCAAATAAATAAATAAAATCTTAAAAACAAAAATAAAAACCTGGCTGCACCACTTAGCAGCTGTGTGACCTTGGGAAAGATACTAAAACTCTCTGAGCTTGAGCCATGAAGATTATAATAGTAACCATTGCATTGCGTTTGTGAGAATTAAATGAGCTAATATATGTAAACAGTTGGAACACTACCTGGATACATGGCATCTGATCAATATTTAGTCATTAAAACCACTGCTTTAAACAGCAAGCCACCTTTGTATGACAGGCCTTGGAAATGGTCCAATGTACCCATCAGGGCTGCCTAAGAACAATAACAAAGATGTGTTCTCATCTGCTGAGGAGCCATCAGTGGAGAGCTCCGAGGACTACTGCACAGAGCTCAAACTATGAAGCAAAGAAGCTTAGCCAAGGTTCTTTTAAGGACGGAGAGAGCACAGAAATTAAACCTTAGTGCACTGTATTGTGCTATATAAACTGTACAAAAATGGAGCACCTGGATGGCTCAGTCAGCTAAGCATCTGACTCTTGATTTCTCATAATCTCAGGTCATAATCTCAGGGTCATGAGATCGAGCCCCATGTCGGGCTCCACACTGGTCATGCAGCCTGCTTAAGATTCTCTCTCTCCCTCTGTCCCTCTTCCCCGCACTCTCTTGCTCTCTCAAATAATAACTAAATAAATAAGCTCTGCAAAAAATGAGCTGAAGTGCCAGTAGCCATGCTCTTGCAGGCAGACTTGTTTATTTGAATAATCACGTTTCCAGAAGAGCAAACTAAATAAGAAGAAAGAAAGAAACAAACAAACAAACAAACAAACAACATGAGCAAATATTTATTGAGTATATACTCAGTTAAAAAGTACTAGGCACTGTATGAGATACAAAGAAACTGAGAGTGGGGTTATCAAAGGCAAGTTTGGCATATCTCTAGAACAATGCCCCACTTCTTTCTCACACCCCATGGCAGATATCACTAATGGATCACAGCACACTTGCCCACACAGCCCAAGGAGAGCTCAAACCTAGCCTTAAAAGTCTCAACACGGTGCTCCAAGAAGCCACTTCCAGTCTGTATGTTTCAGGGTATAACAGTACAAGCAGGCAACCCAAGAGGAAGGCGTGGGATTAAAACTCAGTAGGGGCCAAGAATTACTTTTACTTAGGTCCTTTGGACAAGACATTTGCATTTAAACAGCTAAGAATATAATACAAAATACATCTCGTGTGGGTTGTGGGGGGAGATTCAAAGCATGCAAGTGACAATACACATAAGTAATGTGAGATGCTCCTTTTGTAAGGCTCTTTGCCAGAATACACACGCACTCCCAAGCCATTTTCATTCTCCCCAGACTCCCATAAGAAAAATGAGTGGCATATTCACTTGAAAGGTAAGAAATGTAAAGGGAAAAGTTAAGAAATGTGAAGGAACAGAGACTGCAAGGTACTGATGAAAGATGTCCTGCCGTTAGCAGCCGTCTCCGCCTTGTTCCTTGTAAGACCAGTCAGAGAACCCGGCACTCAGAGAAATGAAAAAACCTGAGGAGGAAGAGGAATCCAAGAGGAGCCTACCAACCACAAAAGGCATTACCCAGTCTCTGAATATAAAAAGGAGGCACTGAAATGAGGGGAAGGAGGGCCAGGATTTGTGTCATGAACAATCTTGACTTTTAGAAAGACCTGGAGAGTTCAGGGAAAAGGCTGACTTCAGGGAAGAGGTTGACTCCATGCACAGCCCACCCCCGAGAGGGGCAAGAAGTAACAGACCCTATTGAATTCCAGTCAGAAGTCTTGTTTACAAAGTATCCCTTGCTTACATTTGTTTCAAGTATTCTAGTCTCTAGAGAGGATGCTGACCCTTTAAAAGCTATAACTGAGGCCATGTCTCATATAGGCCATTATCCAGATGGTGAATGATGCTTCCTCTGAAGTACCAAAGAGACTGATGAGGAGAGTTTCCAGAAACATGGACGTGGCAGACTGGGAGGGGAGAAGAGCCATGCTGGCTGACAGGAGTCCGCTATGAGTGTGCCCGGCACAGGGGTGGCACATCTGCCCTGGCTAGCTGCCACAGCAGAGATAAGTGGAGGTTGCCTGGGTGGCACCTGGATGATAGGGGCACCTGGGTGGCTCAGTTAGTTAAGCATCAGACTCTTGATTTCCGCTCAGGTCATACTCTCAGGGTCCTGAGATGAGCCCCCTATCGGCTGGCTCCATGCTGAGTGTGGGGCCTACTTAAGATTTGCTCTTGCTACTTAAGATTCGGTGGCTCAGTGGGTTAAGCCTCTGCTTTCGGCTCAGGTCATGATCCCAGAGTCCTGGGATGGAGCCCCGAATTGGGCTCTCTGCTCAGCAGGGAGCCTGCTTCCTCCTCTCTCTCTGCCTGCCTCTCTGCCTACTTGTGATCTCTTTCTGTCAAATAAATAAATAAAGTCTTAACAAAAAAAAAAGATTCTCTCTTCCTCTCTCTCTGCCCCTCCCTCACCCCCACCTGCTCACTCATGCTCTCTCTCAAAAAAATATTAACTGATAAATAACCTGCTATAAAGAATAATGGAATTGTGTATGTCATAGCCTAAAACCTCCTTAGTGCTATTTCAAAGTTTTTCTCTTTTATTTAATTTTTTGAATAAGAAATACGTTTACATGATTCAAACACCAAAAAGCATAAAAGAGTATACAGTGAGAATCTCCTCCCTGCCCTCCATTCCATTCCTCCCCAACTCACAGGCCAACCACTGCTAACAGGTTCCTCACCTGTCTTTCCAGAGTTCTCTATACATACAGAAGCAGACAGAGATTCTTAGCTTTCTCCCTTTATGCCACAAAAGGTGACATGATATATACCTGTCTTCTACCTTGCTTTTTTCACTTAATGTATCTTGAAGATCTTTCCATAAATCAGTACAAGAGAGCTTTCTCATAATAAATCTTATTTTTAACTTGCATATAATAAATGCAATCTGAAGTATTCTTCTAGATGATTTTGACAATCACATACCCTCATGTAATAGTCCCCTAAAACAAGATAGAGGACATTTGCACTTTGTCTCTTTCCAGTCAACCCCACCTCAGCCGACCATCACTTTGAGTTTCCACCACAACAATGCAATGTTTTTTATACATGCTATGATAATATAAAGACATCCTGTTCTGTTAAAGACTGGTAATGAATTTCATGGTATATTTCACCCCTCTGTGAAGCTTCTTACTCCAACACAGCTGCCCACCCCATCTGCTCCATGCTAGGCCAAGTGTCCTCCCTGGGCTCCCACCCCTATACCTGCCCTCCCATAATGCACCATAATAGCCTCTGAAGTGTTCTCTTACTCCCTCTACACTCTAAGCCTGGGCTGCACTCTTGGTCACCGATGTACCCTAGTATCTACTGACAAAGCACCAACTAAATAGTTGTTATACCCTTTCTTAAAGGCAGCTTGTAATTAGAAAGTAAAAGTATCAATTCCCTAATTGATGCTGTCGTAGAAGTGGTTAGACATAAACTTCATTTCATAATTTAACTGTCAGAAAGGAGCTAGGAACCTTGCAAAGTGGCCAAGGTGGGCCAGCCCTGTGATGGGGAAGATCCACTCTTGGGATTCTCCTGGCAGACAAGGAGGAGCCTTTGTATCGGTTTCTGCCTTCGTCGATGGAAGAAATGGATGACAGATGTATTAAATTTTGATTTCCAAGGTTCTTAAAACAGATCAGTGGCCTTTCTTGAGTTTAGCAGGACACATTCACAGATAAGGCCCTGCCCACATCCCCAGGGCACTGGACTGCAACCTTTAAATAGAAAATGGCAAGACTGAGCAGGTTATTGGACAAAAGGTTTCAACAACAATGTGGGTTTAAGAATGAGGAGACATAAATTATCAGGAAAACCATCTCCTTTGCAGTCTGCAAAGTACAAGGTATTGTCAAAATAAAAAGACATTCTTGGGGAATACTGAAAATTGAACTGCAGAGAAAGCAAATGGGAAAAATCACAAAATCAGCAGAGTAGCTTTCCAAGGAACACTCAAACGAGGGACCCAAAGAGTAGGAAATGGCTCAATAAAGCTGACCGAGCAGCCAGACTCTGGGGTAGCTACCAACCTTAGTTGTTTCTGTATTGGTTTGAGCCAAGCTTGAAGTAGGGTAGGATGAACCCTTCCCTTGTGCTCCCTCCCACTTGTTTTCCACAGGATCTGCAATCCTTCCTGCCTCGATGCCCCAGGACCATCCTACACTCAGCCATGAAAGCAGGGGCTATGTACAGGGTATGAGGGTGAAGGGGAGACCCAATCTCATGGAATCAGAAGGAAGAAATTCCCACTACTTGGTGGAAGAAATCCGTTGAACTCATTTTTAAGGAGCCTATAGTAAGTGAGGGGTATTAATTATCCATTCTTTTTGTGCAAAATGCAAACATGTCTAAGATGTTCTCATTCAAGAGAATAAAACAATCCCTTTAATTTACTTTACTTCCTCTGGTCTCCATTTTTGATTATCTAAAAGCTGAACTTGCCGCAGACTTCTTTTGTTTTTTGAAGATTATTTATTTATTTATTTGACAGACAGAGATCACAAGTAGGCAGAGAGGCAGGCAGAGAGAGAGGAGGAAGCAGGCTCCCTGCTGAGCAGAGAGCCCGATGCGGGCCTCGATCCCAGGACCCTGGGATCATGACCCGAGCCGAAGGCAGAGGCTTTAACCCACTGAGCCACCCAGGCGCCCGTGCCGCAGACTTCTAACAAAAGCAGCAACTAGTCTTGAAACATGAATAAAAGGAAACAGTGGGATATAACTCTATGGGCTTTGTCACTGAATCTTTATTTTCAAGGATTAAAAAGGCTTTCTGCCAAAAGAATGATACAGGTCAACAATTCTGAATTTTGAAAAAAATATTATTTAATTAATAGTCTACAAAGCAAGCACCTAATTCTTTTATTTTAGAAAGAAGGACTGTATACATAATGTCTCCATTTCACATAAAGTTTTCATTTGAATTTTGGATATTTGGTTGTTTAATATGAAAATCAGCCCTTCAAACATTACTGTTCTGCTCATCTTATATTCATTTCCAGCAAATACATTTGTTTTTCCTTTGTAAAACATTAAACAATCTCTGGATACTTGCAATCATGTTCCATGTTGGGCATTCTGCTGCAAAACCATAAAAACAAGACACAGGAAAAAAAATTAAATAATAGCGGGATGATGTATTAACTTCCTATTGCTGCTATAACAAATTATAATAAATGGCTTAAAACACCACAATGTTATTATCTTACAGCTCTGTGGGTCAGAAGTCTACAGTGGGTCTCACTGGGCTAACGTCAAGGTGTTAGCAGCACTGTATTTCTTTCCTGGAGTCTCCGAGAGGAATCCACTTCCTTGCCTTTGCCAGCTTTTAGAGGCCAGGTTCCCAGGTTCAAGCCCTCCTTCCACCCTCAAAGCAGCAGTGGCCCATACATGTCTGGTTGAGTCTTTCTCAGGTCTGGTTCTGACTCTTCTGCTTCCTTCTTCCCCATTTAAGGACCCTCATGATTGCCCTGGACCCAGGGGATAATTCCGGATAATCTTATTTTAAGGTCAACTGACTAACAACCTTAATTCCCTCTTGTCATATAACATATTCAGGTTCCAGGGATTAGGAAGCAGACATCTTTCTGCTTACCAGAGATGGGATGGGAACTTTCTCGTGAGATATGCATTTGAGGGTCCTGTGACCTTGTATATCTAATGAACGATTTAATGGTGAGGTTAACACTCACTGAAGTCACTGTGGAAATAGAAATATTCAAGGTGATTCTGCCTATTTGACTGTAGGGAAATCTGCAAATTTGGCTTTTTCCAACTCTAAAGAACTGTTCAGTCTAGGACTTTCCACCTCCTAGATGTCTAAAGTTCTCCATTTCTACATGGACTGAACAGGATGTGTGGCAGAAGAGAGATCTAGGAGAGAGGTAGGACTTCACACAACAGTCTACACGCAGAAGGTGCTGGGGAGAGGGTACAGGAGTGCAGACTGCTTTCACAGATAGGACCTCATTTCTTCTTCACTCCCTCTCCATCGGCCAGTGTTTAGCATCTCCATTTCATTGCAGACATGTTAAATTGGTTTACTTGCCTGAGATCATGCCCTTAAAAAGAGGCAAAAGCAGGGCCCGAGTCATCTCTACCGACCCAAACCACAGGCTCTCCCCACTAGTCCATGCCTCTCCTGGAGCACACAGGACAGAGAGCCCAGGACTGGGACTTCAGAGACACCAAAGTTAAACACTCACATCATTGGAGTTGGTTGGGAGAGAGGAAGCAGAGTGCCAAACAGACTCTTTTGGACTAAGTAAGGGTAAGGTTAAAAATACCAATTGTAAATTATGTTTATACACACACACACACACACATACATACATATACACATATATATATATACACACATGCACACAGAGATTTTATTTATTTATTTACTTATTTATTTATTTGAGAGAGAGAGATAGAGAGAGAGAGCACGAATGTGGGGGATAGAGAGGGGACAGAGGCAGAGGAAGAGGGAGAAGCAGACTCCCCACTGAGCAGGGAGCCTGATGTGGGGCTCGATCCCAGGACCCCGAGATCTGACCTGAGCCAAAGGCAGATGCTTAACCAACTGAGCCACCCAGGTGCCCCATGTTCTGCATACTTTAAACATACATGCCACCAGTCTAGAAAATTTATTCACTAGTGCCTCTCACAGTATCTGGCCTAGAGCTGGGGCTCAAAATATCTGTTGCACAAATAAACACCACATACTCTTATAGTATCTTTCAGGGGGAGTTCAGAGTTGATCAGAGCATAAGAATGGTAAAGAGTGAGATTTTGATGTCCTCCAGCTCTCCCTGAATTCATCACAGGGAATTTGTTTTTTTAATAAACTGCTCCCCCCTCAGAAACCTTACTAGAGAAATACTAGTTTACTATGTGCTGGTTCTCAAATTACATTCATGAGATTATAACAAGCATTAAAAAAAATAAAATGCAATTGAGTAGAATTGAAAACAACAGAGTGTGGGACGCCTGAGTGGCTCAGTCATTTAAGTGTCCAACTCTTGATCTCAGCTCAGGTCTTGATCTCAGGGTCATGAGTTCAAGCCCCACGTTGGGCTCCATGCTGGGTGTAGAGCCTACTTAATATAAAAAAATTAAAAATTAAAAATAATTTTAAAAAAAGAATATATCAGAGCAAATCACACATATTAAACATATTACTTCATAAATCTATTATTTCAGAGTTATGATTTCAACGGTATATCTTGGATTTCTTGGTAAAATGCATCATGGTGTCATATTAAAAAAAAAATTTAAAACTGCTACTATAATAAAACATTCCCATCACAGAATTCTGGAGTAGGCTAGCTTTCCATAGGGTGACAATTATCAATAATTCAGTCCCAAATGGTTGTTCATTTTTAGCATCCTAAGTTCCTGCTGTCTTTTCTCATGGCTATGTACAAGCACCTGGTGTCCCTGCCAGTTCCAACAGGACAAGATGACAATGATGGATGCTAAGAGAATCACCTCCCTGTTCTCTCTTTGAGGACACCCTCAATCCCTTACCAAAGCATTTGTAAATGGAATTTTCTTTCCTCTTTGAATAAAACAGGAGAGATGTCAGCACTGTGATGTTCCTAAAGGGACGATGTCTATAAAAATGATCTGACTGCTGGGGCACCTGGGTGGCTCAGTGGGTTAAAGCCTCTGCCTTCGGCTCAGGTCATGATCCCAGGGTCCTGGGATCAAGCCCCACATCGGGCTCTCTGCTCAGCGAAGAGCCTGCCTCCTCCTCTCTCTCTGCCTGCCTCTCTGCCTAGTTGTGATCTCTGTCAAATAAATAAATAAAATCTTAAAAAAAATTATCTGACTGCTATAGATTTCTTTTATGCGGCCACCTACCCTATTGTGATGGCAACAGTTGGCTTTCAGGGAAGCCACTAATACTTGGGATTTAAAGTCCAGAAGGGCCCCCCACAACCACCAACACAGGGGAAAGCTGACATGCCTCTCACTAGGCCCCTCTACTCTCAGCTCCGCATGCTTACAAAGTTACTCTCTGGGAGGACTCCCCAAGAGCTCTCTTCTGGGAGTCTTAGTCTTATCAGGAAAAAGCCAGGAAACTCACAGGGGGTGTAATCTCCCCAGGAAAGGTGTGAGTTTTGTCATCTCTGAATTCCCTGCACTGTATAGTAGGACCTCAGTACAAACTACCTGTTACAGACTTAAATCACGTCCCCACAAAATTCCTACGTGGAAGCCCTAACCTCCAATGACTGACTGTATTTGGACATAGGACCTTTAAAGAGGTAAACAGTCAAGTGAAGTCATGAGGATGGGGCCTGAATCCAGTAGGTTGGTGTCTTTCCTTATAAGAAGAGGAGAGACACCAGAGGTTTCTCTGGATTTGAACAGGCTATTATTTTCTACCTTCAGAACTCATAGCAATTTTAAGTAGCTATTTTTAAACATAAATGTTAAGAGAAAAGATCAGGTCCCAGGAAAATATACACAATATTTTTATAAATATTTCACTAATTCAATACCAAGCAAAATTAAGCAAGCCAAAAAAATGTCTGCAGTAAAATCATTAAGAATATTAGCTGGATGACAAAAGCTAAATTTAAGAGGATGGTTTTTTCTAGAATGAGGGGACAGCAGCTGTGACCAAGGGAATTTTACACATTGGTAAAGTGCCATTAGGGGGATGGTGACCTCATGAGTGTTCATTTTATTAGCATGACTCATCACCTATTTTTGTTACATGCATTATTTTATATGTATTAAATATTTAACAATTAAATTTATAAAGATGTTAAAATAATATAATATTCATCAGTTGACAGTAGTTATTCTAGAGAGAGGGAATAAGGGATATTTCTACTTTCAAATTTACCTCCTTATATCTTTTTAACTGTCCTAAAGTGCTTATATAATATTTATATTTCAAATAAAATTTTAAGAAAATTAAAGCAAGTAAAAAGAAGCTATTGAACACTTGTGATTACTCTCTTTTTTGTTTCATTTTCTTTCAAGATTTTATTTAAATTCTAGTTAGTTAACATATACTGTAGTATTAGTTTCAAGGGTAGAATTAGTGATTCATCACTTGCATATAACAACCAGTGCTCAACACGAGTGTCCTCCTTGATTCCCATCACCCGTTTAGCCCATTCCCTCCATCCAACTCCTCTCCAGCAACCCTCAGTTTGTTCTCTATTGTTGAGTCTCTTATGGTTTACCTCCCTGTTTTTATTTTATTTTTCCTTCCTTTCCCCTATGTTCATCTCTTTTGTTCCTAAATTCCACATATGAGGGGTGCCTGAGTGGTTCAGTTGGGGCAACTGCCTTCAGCTCAGTCCATGATCCCCAGGTCCTAGGATTGAGTCCCATACCAGGCTCCCCCTGCTCTGTGGGGAGCCTGCTTCTCACTCTCCCTTTGCCTGCCACTCTCCCTGCTTGTGCTCTCTCTATCAAATAAAAAAATACTTATAAAAAAATTCCATATATGAGTAAAATCATTTGGCATTTGTCTTTCTCTGACTGACTTACTTCACTTAGCATAATACACTCTAGTTCCATCCATTTTGCTGCAAATGGCAAGATTTCATTTTTTTAAAAGATTTTTTATTATTTATCTGACAGACGGAGATCACAAGTAGGCAGAGAGGTAGGCAGAGAGAAGAGGAAGCAGGCTCCCCGCTGAGCAGAGAGCCCCACATCAGGCTCTCTGCTCCATAGGGAGCCTGCTTCCTCCTCTCTCTCTGCCTGCCTCTCTACCTACTAGTGATCTCTGTCCGTCAAAAAATAAATAAAATCTTAAAAAAAAAACACACTTAGGCTCTTTCCATAATTTGGCTATTGTTGACAGTGCTCTTATAAACACTGGGGCACATGTGGCCCTTCAAAACACTATTTCCATATCCTTTGGATAAATACCTAGTAGTACTATTGCTGGGTGCAGCACAGTTCTATTTTTAATTTTTTGAGGAACCTCCATACCATTTTCCAGAGTGACTGTGACAGTTTGCATTCCGACCAACAGTGTAAAAGGATTGGTTCCCCTTTCTCCACATCCTCGCCAACATCTGTTGTTTCCAGGTTGTGATTATTTTCATAGTTTCTTTTATCTTCCCTCCCCCTTCCATTTTCCTGAGTAATAAGCTAGGATGAACAGCTGACCATATTTAAGAAAAACATACTAGTTGGTCTAAAATAATTTTGATCCTCAGACCCTGTGGATCAGTATTGATTGATTACATATATTATACAAAATCTCATTTGAAATATAAGCGTCAGCTGGAATTAACCCACACTCTTGAAATGAAAATAGTAGCTACGGGGTTATAATAACAATTCAATCACTCTATAGCCAGGTTATTAGGAAAATGCCAGACATCCAAAAAAGGAATTCTCTTATTTCTTTTCCTTTCAAGACAATTTAGATAAATTACAGACATTTCCCTTTCAGAGCTGAGGACCATCAATGAATTTTAAGTGTGATTCATTTATTTTAATGTCTTCAATTTAGAATTTCTTGGACCTTCTTTCATTATGATGCTAGTTTTCAGTTCAAATTAAAATGATTTTCTAACTCTAGTAAGTTGCAAATCAAGAGAAGACTGTTTTGTGTGTGGCTTCCATGTTTTAGTAGAAGAGGAAATCATTTGAAATCAATCATTTCTGTACTTAATGAATTTCTAATTTCTTTCCTTTTTGGCTCTGCCAACTGAAGAGCTGAATAGAACAAAGCAGAGTTTGGATATTCAACAAACAATTTTGCAAAATCTGCCTCAACCTTAAAGGTGTTTATTGCGCAACAAACCTTGCGTCCTGGTCAATCAATTATCAGTTGTATTGTCATTGTGTGTGTGTGTGCGTGCACATGTATGTCTGTCTCTCTTATTAGTGAGTTGGTTGAGGGTGGAATAAGTAGATTGTGCTCCCTGAGGAGTGCCTGTATATAGTTTGGTCCAGTTATGGTGAATTTCTCAAAAGAAACATATGAGCAGCTACTTTCATGGTCAGGAAGGACATATAGGGACAGGGAGAGAGGGACAATCAGACCAAATATAACCAGAAAAATGAGACAATAAGTATCAGAAGAAATACTCCCTCAGTTAGTCATTTATTCATTCACTCATTATTTTAGATTATCCTAGATGTCCTATCTGATGCAACAAAACAAGAAAAAAGGAGTAAAAAGTATATGTTGTGGAAAGAAGGAAACGAAACTCATTCCTTGAAGATGAGAAAAGTTCTCTTCATGATGCACCTTTTAGAAGACCCAATAAGACTCACGTGCTGAGAATACGAAAATAAATCAAACTAAGTTGTTCAATTATACCTTAATAAAGCCATCTTTTTTTTAAAAAAGAAAAAATAAATCCAACAAACCCCAGTACTCTGAGTAGGGTAATTACAAGAAGTGAGGGACTAAAGAAACAGTGAGCTTGTGGGGTAGGAAAGAATTTCAAGAGGCACAGATAGAAGGGAACCTCATGGACAAAGCCACCAAAGAGTGAAAGTGTAGACTGAGATGGGGCTATCGTGCATGGTTAGGTTTGAGAAAGGCAGAGTTCTGGAACGGAGTGAAGTGATTAGTGCAAAAGGCTGAAGGAAACACATTGTGGAGGGTTGGGTGAACCACAGGACAAAAGGTGAGGAGTTCACATTTATTTTAGTAAGCAAAGGAGAGTCTTAAATGTTTCTGAGCAGAGAGTTGACAAATTCTGAGCAGTGCTTCAGAAAGAAGATTTTAGCTAGTGTTCAAGAGACTAGAGGGAATGGAGAGCAAGCAGGAAACTGGTTTCCAAGACTATTAACAATCCAGGCAAAAAGCAATCAAGGTCTTTAAGACCAATTCATAATTATTCCCACAATAAATAAATATTATATTTATGTTTAATTATTAAAAATAAAGTTGTTCATGTGTTTTGAGCAAAAATAAATAAATAAGACCTATTTGTGACTAAAAACAACACAAAACAAACTAGGGATAGCGGGTACTCCCTTACCTTCACAATGGACATCTACTAAAAATCTACAGCAAACATTTCTTTACAATCAGGAATATGATCAACAATATGATCAAGGATTCCTGCTGTCATTGTTTTTATTTTAGATCACCCTGAGGTCCTATCCAATGCAGTGAAACAAGAAAAAAGGAGTAAAAAGTATATATTATGTTAAGAAGGAAACAGAATTGTCATTTCTTGAAGATGAGAAAAGTCACCTTCATGATGCACCTTTTAAAATCTACTCACAATTCTTTAGAAGAGAGCTTTCTAATATGGTTGAATGTACCTATGGATTTAGAAATCCAAGAAACAGGGGCGCCTGGGTGGCTCAGGGGGTTAAAGCCTCTGCCTTCGGCTCAGGTCATGATCCCGGGGTCCTGGGATCGAGCCCCGCATCAGCCTCTCTGCTCCTCGGAGAGCCTGCTTCCTCTTCTCTCTGCCTGCCTCCCTGCCTACTTGTGATCTCTCTCTCTCTCTCTGTCAACTAAATAAATAAAACCTTAAAAAAAAAAAAAAGAAATCCAAGAAACAGACATAAATCCACTTTTAATGCACAGAAGAGGACGGTGAACATACGTTTTTAAATTTTAAAAAAAAAAAAGCATCATAATCTTTTTCTCCGTGGACAGATCCATGTAGATTAAGAGTACACTGAAACATTCCAAAGTCAGGCCTACAATATCTTCTAGCAAATGCACCACATTCTGAGAACACTGGCATTGTGTTCTAGGGAACATTCTAGAGTCTCTCTCAGATGGACATTACAGTAATAGTGAGCTGATTCTGACCTTCATGTAAAATCTTATATCAATGCAAGGCCAAGCAACAGAGGGGAAAAAAACAAAAACCCTCCACTTTCAAGTACAGCCCAGGTTATAGCTACCTTCTATAAGAGTTCCCAAAATTAAGCCTCAGCCTAGTGGGTTGCTAATGGTAAACACCAAGTAAACAAAACTAAGAGTGCTTATTTATTGCAGGATTGTTGATGGGAGAGGTGGGATTGTCTCCAAGAGGCAGAGAATGTGAGCATCACTTCCTACATTTAATTGACAACAAACCCCTTTATCAGGGAATAGCTCAAAGGACTTGTGCCCCAGAGCAACTCTAATGTAGAAAATGCTGTGACCTGGACACTGTCAACTCCTGTTATGAACCAAAATGTAGATGCAACATAGCAAATGGCTTGAAGCAAGGACTCTAGGGCCACAGTGCCATAGTCTGAAGCCTAAGTCTACAACTTACTTATACTTGTGTGACCTTGAGCATGTGACATAACCTCTCTGTGCTCTAGATTCCTCATCTGTGGAATGCAGAGAGGGGTATGACATAGTAGTTACCTCTTGGGTTGGCACGGAGGATTAAAGTAAACGGATGAACATATGGTAGAGCATTTACTAAGTGTGTGTTAAGTAAAACAGATTTTGCTATATGCTGTCACTATTCTGTTAGAATTACAATCATTAGCAAGCAATTGGGGAAGAGTATAACTTCATTGGTCTAAGAAAATTACTCTTCATAAAATAGATGTGTAAAGGTCTGTGAGAGGAGCAGTAATACATATGATGTCTGTAGTTCTGTTGATCAAGATACTCCATTACCTGATATTTATACTAAACCCATTGTTGCCTAGGGTTGTGTTTGGGATAGGGTGGGGTGGGGACAAGAGAAGATTAAAGAGGCTATCCTTAACTTTAAAAACGTTGAGGAATTTTCTCTAAATACAGTCCTAAATATCCAAGTTGAAAAGCCCGTTCTCTCCAACATCCCATACTCACTTTCCAAATATGTTATATCTTCTGGAAGGAAATTTGGTGTTGAAGAAATTCTGCCAGAATTAAGCCACTTCAGAGGGTTGTTTTCCATCATCTCTTCCCTCAAAATAGGCAAGACCAACAGACACAAGACTACAGTTGTACCCTCTGACACGTGCAATATCCCAAATTAAAGAGTCCTCACCTACAATGCCCAAGTCTTCCCGGCAGCTCCCATGCCATCAGGAACACGTTATGTTAAATATGGCTTCAGTTATGTACGCTTTCCGTCAAAAACTAATTCACTGCCACATAGGACACTCATATCCCCAGAGGCTACAGGAACTGGTCCCTACAGAAAGCAGTGGGTAATACTCAGTAAGATAGTGAAGTGTTCATGGCACTGGGTCCAGTAAACCCACTTCTGGAGAACGCATCCTCTAGAAACAACTCAACAGAAGAAAACAGCTCTGTGCATAGGGATGATCACTAAACCAGCCCTCAGAGTAAGGCGAAGCCGGGATCTGAATGCCAGCAACACCGGAGGGGTTAGCCAACTGTGATCCATCAGCCCAATGGGCACTTAAATCGGCACTGAAAATTACAACCATGAAGATATTACACAAGATGGGAAATCATTTATGGAGTAAGCTTAGGGGAAAGCGGGGAGGGGCAGAACTGTATATCCAGGGTTGGAGATACATGTTTTGGAATGTTAAGGGTCAATGAGGAGAGGGAGGAGGAGGATATAAACAATAAACTGGATGATGCAGGGTGGTGAGATTGTGGCTGGTTTTGTGTTATTGTGCTTCATGTGATCATTGTGGCGTTTTGGCCATTTAGAAAGGAGGAGAAGTCAATTCTGTGCTAACCCAGACAAAAAGGGTCTTGACGGGGGGCGGGAAAGAGATTCCCATCCACCACTCACCCCCTCTCCCCAGAACCAACTCTTTGTCCAAAGAGCTGTGTGGTCTTCACCTGCAGGGCGACCTCTCCCGCACAGATGCCAGAACAAAGAGGCACCTGCCAGCGACCAGGCGGGCGTTTCTAGGCTCTCCCACCGCGGGGCCTCCTCCCATCAGCGGGCCTCCTAAAGCGGGCTTTTGTTCCGCAGGGTGGAGGGACCCCATTAGGAGGCGCCAATGCTAAAGAGAAATGCATTTCCAGGACCCGAGGTTTTGTCATTCCTAGCATTAGCAACAGAATGCCTGCAGAAGGTAAGTGGCAGATTTGCGGTGGAACTAAAAAAACCCATCCGCCTAGGAGGCGCACCCCAAGGGCGTGGTCCCCAGGATGGCACGGTGGGGGCTGCGCGGCCCCGAGGCTCCGGGACATTCTTCAAAGACAACAAGCCGTGTCACCTCGTAGGTGTTCCCAATGTCACCCCCTGCAAGCTCATCAGAGCCGCTGTTGTTAACGGCCAGTACTTCATTATAGGACGCGGGTGGGCAGTTCCTTCCGAAGCTCCTCGGGCAACGCTCTATGTCACAATATTTATGGGGGAGCGGGGAGTGATAGCAGAGAGATGGCTACAGCACGCATGACTTCTCAGATTTTCTCCCAACACTTCGAAATGGAACTGTCTGAAGCAGCTATGTAGAACTGCAACGTAACTTAGGAGCAAATTTTATACGTGCAAAGTAGAGCCTGCCCCAGCCTCAAGGTAATGATCAATGATCCTTCTGCAGAGGTTTCTCTGAACACAACTCCATGTGCTTTCTCTCTTTTTAACTCCAGCAAGGCTTTGTTTCCTCTTTTCTCTGGACAGTCCCAGCACAGCCTGCTAATCTTTTCTTTTTTTTTTTTTTTTTACTTGCCTTCTTCTCTTGGATTATAGATATGGTTATGGATGGCAGAGATCTTGACTTTTTAGCTTAGCACGCAATAAGCCCTCAAAACACCAAAGTGGAACTAAAATTAATAAATGCAGAAACAGTGTCGGCATCAAAATGTTAGTGCAACGCTGTCCAAAAGAAATGCAATTCCACCAAAGAACGCAAACCACATGCGTAACTTTAAATTTCCCACTAGTCACATTTTAATTTATTTAAAAATAAAAAGGGGGAAATCATTTTACTAATGTTATTGAGCCTAATATATCCAAAACACTATCATTTTAAAATGTAATGAATACACAAAATGGGATATTTTATATTCCTCTTTTCTGTACTAAGTCTTTAAAAGCCAGTGTAAGTGTTACCTCTACTGCACACCCCCCAAGTTGGGCCAGCTACCCTGCAAAGAGATCACTAGCTGCAAGAGGCCAGCTCTGTACTGGGTTCCGTACTGGACAGCACAGAATTACCGCGAAGCCCAAAAACTTTACTTTTACTCTTTAGAAAAGGAAACATTTTTCATAGTAATAAAGTTAATTTCTAGTTTTCCATGAATGTCTATATTACCTCTTTATATTTGTTTTTTAATAGAGCTAAAGAACTATCAAGTAGGTATATATATTCCCCTTTATGGGCTCTTTTGGTTAAATGTCTAGACCAGAAAATACAGTTTAAAACAGATCTTCAAGCCCATCTTTATAAAAGCCATATTTATTAAGAAACATTTAACAAACGAACAAGCAAGTGTTGTTATACTAGGATATAGTACTGTGGGTGTTTTTTTCCCACTTGTTTGAACGCATAATTAGTAGGTTTTGTTGGCTAGTAATTATTACCAAAGAGCTAAACACTTCCTTTCTAAAGTCTACTTTCCACAAATATTATATAAATAAACTATTAGTTAGGAGAGCGAGAGATCACAAGTAGGCGGAGAGGCAGGCAGAGAGAGAGGGGGAAGCAGGTTCCCTGCTGAGCAGAGAGCCTGATTCGGGGCTGGATCCCAGGACCCTGAGATCATGACCTGAGCCGAAGGCAGAGGCTTAACCCACTGAGCCATCCAGGCACCCCTAGTTAGGAGGTTTTGATGCTACAGGATGACATCGGTACAAAGGACCCAAAAAGCCAGAAGCCTCCCCTAACCATCAGCCCCTCCTACCTGTGGGGCGGGAGAGTTTGCTGAAGTTTCCAGGTCCACCAGTGCCGATCACCCCAATACCAAACCTGGCCAAGTGAGTAGGGTTACGTGGTCTTTCTACTTTCCTTAACTCAGCACCCCTCCATCCAGCAACCCAACCTTTTCCGGACCTTGAGATCAGCCCACCTTGGCCTGAATCTGTGGACACAGCCTAACTTACCCACTCAGCAGCATGCAGAGAGGAGAGAGAAGAATAACTCCTAGAAGCCAGCCCAGGAAGCCAGACCCCACAGAGGGTCAACTCACCACAAAGGCTAGATACTGGAAGGAACTAACCACCTCTCATGGGAATCTGCCCACCAGTGACCAGGACCAAGACTGGTCTGGACACTCACCAGTCGGAATGGAATTTGTGCCCCTCAATAAGGCAGGAGACAGCTATGACAAAGAAGCAGAAATCCCTTCCCCCCAAGACTATCCAAAGTTTCTGATGTCACATGGAGTTGTTATTTAGCCAGATTCCCAGAAAATCAATAATCTCTGAGGAGTGAGGTACCAGACAGTCGTTCAGAAAAAAGCTATGATATAACCTCCTCAATGAATTGAAACAGACTGCTTTTCGTTTCCTCATGAGGCAAAACAAAACCTGGAAATGGGAGAGACTGCTCTATGAGGGCCTGAGAAGGGAAGAGTCACCGAGACGTGTCAGTCCAGAATTGTGTTGCAGAGATCTTTAAACAAATGGCTTCTAAAACACTATTGTTGATCGGCAGCTCCTATAACCATACACTGCAGTCTAAGAAGTTAAAGCATAAATTACCAGGATTTTTTTTTTTTTAATTTGTACTTTTTCTCCAACTCCATCTCCCTTTAAAGCTTTTTTTTTTTTTTTTTTTTTTTTTTTTTTTTTTTTTTAATTTGACAGAGAGCGAGCACAAGGCACGGGGTATGTGTGTGTGACAGGCAGGGGGAGAGGGAGAAGCAGACTCCCCGCTGAGCAGGGAGGCTGATCCAGGACTCCAGGATCATGATCTGAGCAGAAGACAGACGCTGAACTGACTGAGCCACCCAGATGCCCACAAAGCTTTTTTTTTTTTAAGTGAGAAAAGGAATACAAAAGACAAAAAGACAACTACAAACCTTTTTCCTTAAAGTATTATGTTGCAGTGAATTCTGTTCTCACACATACATTTTTCCCCTTCGCTCTGTTGGATTTATTTTCCAATATTCAATTCACATCAAGGATGGATATTCATGGACTGAAAAGGTAATAAATATTAATACACCTAGAAACACCTAAAAGAATTGCTGTAAATGTAGTTGGTACCAATCTGATGAGGGTGGTACTAAACTCAGAAGACAACTGAGTGAATCTCAATCTGCCTGCTTTCCTAATGTTTATACAACCAACTAAAGCCAGGCGAAAGCACGGGGGAGAAGCTATAACGCACAAAGCTCTTTAAATAGCTTTTCTGGGTGACACTGAACTGTTGGCACTGGTTCATTAGAATGGATAACTGGGATGTGACCATTTTTAAGGGAGATGGGGCGGAAATCCTGATTAGCCTGATTGCCCTGTGTGTGGTTCTACTGTCCCACATGACTCCATAGCAAAAGTCTCCTTTTCTTGTTTCAAGGTCGATTATGTAGGAGCATTTCTTTTTCTCCTCACTTAAAATCAATAGCACCTAGTATTCTGATTTGAGCAAACCAGCTGCAGAAGAAATTTATGAAGTTAGGGGGGAAATCTGAGTATTTGACATTAAGGAATTGCTCATATTTTAGCTGTGATAATATTATTGAGGTTTTAAAAGAGAACTGATCATATATATATATGCATATATATATATATCTCACATATACACACACAAACACACATACACGTGTGTGTGTTTGTGTCACACACACGTTTGTGTGGATAAAATAATGTGAGATTTCACTTTAAAACAATCAGGTAATTTGGGGAGGAAAGATTAGTGGGAGAATATGCAAAAAATAAAATTGGCCATTTGTTAATGCTTAAACTGGTTGATAGGTTCTTGGGGGTTATTTTTTTATTTTTGTTATTCTTTCTACTTGGTGCATGTTTGGAATTTTATACAATAAGTTTCTTAAAAGAGTACCTAATAATCACAGGCATTGGGAGAGGCACTTTTTCTCGGGCTTGTTTGTGAGGGTTATTTGATCCCTTTTCAACTTACCACTCACTGCCCAGAAGGTATCACAGGCCATTCAATATTAGCACCAAGGAGAAATAGTGCATCCACCCTATTTTTCTTTAAGACTACAATCTTGGCCTCTATCTTTTTCTGCCTCGAGAAGAGTTAGCTTTTGATCACCTCCAGGAAACAACATCCTTTGGGATATTGAAACTGACAAGAGACAGCCTACAAAATCGTATGGTTTACATTAAAAGTCTGAAGGCATTGCCGTGTTCTGGCTCTACGGGTTAACAGTGCATGACAGAGCACATACTCTTGGTAAGAATTTAATTTAGTTCAGGTATGAAGGGATGCCTTATGAGACAAACTGGCAGCAATTCCAGCTGGTGGGCAAAAAAGTGAGAGTATAAAACAGGACAATTTACCATCTCTGACCTGCTCTCTCTCAAAAAGCTATGGCTGCCTTAAAATCCTCTATATCCTATTACCCAGCAATCCCAATTCTGGAGAATGTATTCTAAAACAACAATCGATCAAGTGCACAAAAAGATGTGTGCACCAATGTTTATCACACTCTGTTTATAACACAAAGAAAAACAAGCAGAAACATCTAAATGTCTAACATTAGGAAATGGTTAAAGTATTGATTAGATATATAATAGAATTATATGCAGCCTCTAAAAATGCTGATATCCCAAGTATACCATTAAGCAAAACAGTGGGTTTCAAAACAGATTTTTACAAAATCCTTTCTTTTTGGTTTAAAACAAAGTATGGCGCTTTACAGAATGGAAAGGTTCTGAGGTACACAATGAATGTTAACTATGGTATTTCCTGGTTCATAAAATTAAAAGTGTTTTTTACACCTTCTTCTTGCTTTTCTGCATGATCTGAGTATTTTTGCAATGAGCATAAAATATGTCAGAACACTGAAAAAGCTTTTTCATTTGAGACAGTAATGATAAAACCACAAAGAAAGAAAAACAAACTACCAGAGCTGGAGAAGGGTCAAGGTAAAAACCCAAGCAAATAACTCCAGGCTGTAACATCTAACAGCCTAGGATGATCATTCTTCTATTTCTTTCAAAAGACACCTGGTCCTGAACATCTCCTCTGTTTCAGGCACTGTTCCAGGCCTTGGAGATGTTTAAAAATGGCACACATTTCCTTCCTTCAGAGGATTTTCAGTTTTCTTGGAAGAAAGGACCTACATACCCAAATAAATGAAACACAGTGCTGGGGGAGGTCAGTCAGGAGCTATCCATGGATAAGGGGAGCACAGGAGGAAGTGTCTAATCCTGGCTAGGGCTGAGGGGCAAAGGGGCTGGTCAGAAAAATTCTCAGGGGAGCACTAATGGGATGAGACCCTGAAAGCGAATGGATACTTGCCATTTAGCTACACTTTGAGGACAGTTGTTCCAGGCATATGGGGTGTAAGCAGCTGGGGTAGGGTGGGGACACTTAGCAGCCTAATCATTTGGAGAACAGAAGCATAGATGGAACATGGGGTGACGAGGTGAGGTCAGGAAGTCAGGCAGGCCCCAAATACAGAAGGTCTCGAATGCCCCACTGAATCATCTGGGTCCCAGCTGACAAGGGCTCTCTCATTGACCAAACTTTAGTCAGGCTCCTCTGAGACCTCCTCTCAACTGGGCCTTGACCTTAAACTTCCGTGTCTGTCCCTGCAGAGTCCAGTGTTAGCAAGAAACCTGCTAGGGCAGTTTAGAGAGAGATCCCCCCCACCCTCAATATCTCAGCACCCTTGAATACCTCGGTACTTAGATCTCAACACCTGGGTATCTGGCCTGCCTTCAGCAAGAATCCTGTTAGGCCAGTTTAGCAGGAACTCCCCTCCCCCTGATGCCTCCTTTGAGAGCTGTCCATTCATCTACCTCCCCACCCCCGCAACCTGCTCCCCTGGTATCTGGAGTTGAACCTCACTTCTCTCCCCAATTCTGACAGCATTATCAGATATCAGATATCAGATATCACAATAATCTTCCTTCCTATTTTTCCAAGTGTCAGAATAATTTTTCCCCCCACAACCTGAGGGTACCAGGAAAGCTGAGAGGGATCTGGGCTTTCCCAAGATTAGTCACTCTGACAAGAGCCCAGAGAAGTAATCACTGGTGGGTCTTATAAAGCAGACAGTTTCTGAATGCCCGCTCTATATCAGGCACTATACACAGCACTCCGTGTGCGTTCACTCTTCTGACCATCACAATAACCCTACAAGATGGAGAGTGATATTAGCCCTATTGCACAGGCCAGGAGGCTGGAACTTTAGCAGTCTGTCCAAGTCCATGCAACTAAAAGGTGCAGAGCGGGGAGCTGGTCCTGGGCTGTCTAACATGCCAGGTCCGCTGCTGGGAAGTACTATGAGGAATCTGAAACTCCATATTCTCCCATGCTTTCTGCGCTACTGGCAGATAACCACACATGCAAAAGTCAGTCCCCTGCTGAAAGGAACTTGGTTGGCGTGCAGCAAATGGGTTAAAGGAGGAGCTTTCTCAGCCACAAAAAGAGGACCTCGTAAATAACCCAAGAGAAATAAGGTGAAATTGGATCTGTCAATGGGACTAGTTTTTCTTAACTCAAGAAAAATCACTAGGGAGCAAGTAGTTCTGTTTTTGCTTGTTTAATAAGTAGACACAAGTGAGAAATCTGAGGCAGGGACCAAAGGGAACCCAGAGGTGGGGGAGGTTTCCTATTTTAAGTGGGGAAGAAAAGCCAAGAATGGAAAACATTGTCATTAAATAAGGGAGTTGGGCCAGACAAGCACAGGTGGAGGCAGAGGGAAATCCCCAGTGATAACCCAAGTTATTTAAGGTAATGCAGAAATTGGCATCTATGGAGACCTGATTCCACACCGACCAATGGAAGAAGGAAGCAGCAATCAAGGTACATTTACTAAGCAACTAAACAACTACAGGGAAGGAGGCCAGAGACCCATAAAACACACACACACACACACACACACACACACTCACACTCACTCTCTTATAAATCATCACTGCAAATAAAAGGATCAGCTTATATAGTCTGTAAATAAACAGACAGTGAGCTCTGCCTTCATGGATGGTCAGGAATTTCACAAATAAGATGAAAAAAGAGGCTCTTCCAAGCAGAAGAGAGTGAACAAACGCCTAAGAAACGGGAGTACAAATGGCTTCCAGGGGATAGAGTTAAGGGGAATAATTTTGGGAGGCAAAGCTGATCCTGAAAAATGAGAAAATTATGAGGCCAATAGGAAACATGAGGGATAATTAGCATTTATTGAGCATTTTCTCTGTGCTAGATACTCTTTTGACCACTTCCTTTCATTTCATTCTAATGGCTCTGTGAGATAAGTAATTATATCTCCATTTTAAATATGATCAAACTGAGGCCAAGAAAAGCTTAACAACTTGAAAAACAGCCCCACAGCTAGCTAGTGAAACTGCACTCAGTTCTGTCCGACTCTCCCTGCCGCCTCTACCAACCCCAATCATTTAGGAAGTACCGACTGTGTGCTCACCTTGAACAGAGAGTGGCCTCAGGGGCACATATAGAAACTCTCTTGTGTTCACTCATCCCAGGGATTCAGAGTATATGTTTACTGGGAACCACTAGTTCATTTTCAAGTGGTATAAACATCTCTGAACTTAGGGCACAGAAGAATGAAGGACTGATCTATCTCGACTACTGAACACTACTATTAGTATTCACTTAGACACAGTGACTGAATAAACTCTTTAAAATCCTGGCTTGGGGTGCCTTGGTGGCTCAGTTGGTTAAGCATCAGCCTTTAGCTCAGGTCATGATCCCAGAGTCCTGGGATCAAGCCCTGTGTCTGGCTCCCTCCTCAGTGGCGAATCTGCTTCTTCCTCTGCCCCTGCCCTGCTCTCCCTGCTCTCTCCCTGCTTTCTCCCTGCTCTCATGCTCTCTCTCTCAAATAAATAAATAAATAAATCTTTTAAATATAAATAAAATCCTGGCTTAAAATATTACTTTTAGGAAGGAATACAAAATGGTACGACCACTCTGAAAAATCGTTTGGCAGTTTCTTAGAGTTAATCATATAGTTAAATATGATTGATATAATCTTAGGTATTTACCCAAGAGAAATAAAAATTTACCCTCACACAAAAACCTAAATTCGGGGCACCTGGGTGGCTCAGTTGTTAAGCATCTGCCTTTGGCTCAGGTCATGATCCCAGGGTCCCTACACAGAGCCCCGCATTGGGCTCCCTGCTCAGCAGGGAGCGTGCTTCTCCTCTTCCACTCCTCCTGCTTGTGTTCCCTCTCTTGCCCTGTCTCTCTGTCAAATAAATAAATAAAATCTTTTAAAAACAAACAAACAAACAAACAAACAAACAAAAAACAAAATGCAAAGGCCTACAGCAGTTTTATTCATCATCAATCCAAACTGGAAACAACCCAAAAGCCCTTCACTGGGAGAATGGATAAACAAACTGTGTTATATCCATGTAACGGAGTACCACTAAGCAATAAAAAGAAATACACCATTGATACATGCAACAACAACACAAATCTCTAAGAGTTCTTAAGTAGAAGAACCCAGACTCAAAAAGATCTTTAATATGTGTTTCCATTTTCATGACAGTCTAGAAAAAGCAAGATTATAGAGAGGAAGAAGAAGTGGATGTCGGGGCTTAAGAGGCAGGAGGTTTGACTACAGAGGGGTAGCATGAGGGCTTTGGTGGGAGCATAAACAAAACTTTAATATCTTGAGTATGCAGGTGTGTGGTAGGCAGAATAATGGCCTCAAAAGATGTTCATACTCTAATTGCTCGAATCTGTGAATACGTGAATGTTACGGGGTAAAAGGGATTTTGCGGATGTAATTAAGGTTGCTAATCAGATGACCTTAAAATGCAGAGATGTTGGCAGATTATCTGGATGGGCTCACTGTAATCAGATAGGCCCTTAAAAGTGGAAGGGGGAGGCAGAAGAGTCAGGAAGACAGACATGCCATGGAAGTTGCAGGGGAGATGTGAACCATGAGAGGGACCAACCTATTGCTGGTTTTTAAGACAGACAAGGGGGCCATGTGACTAGGACCTCGCAGTGGACTCTAGAATCTGAGAACAGCCAGGCATGACATCCAGCAAGGAAACAGGACCTCACTCCTACAACCATAAGGATTCTGCCACCAACCTGAATGAGCAAAGAAGTGGATTTGCCCCTAGAACAGAACATGGCCCTGCCATGTAGTTTGGCCTTGACCTTAGAGACTCTAAACAGAGAAACTAGAGGCTCTGATGGATTCTGATCTACAGAAACTGTGTCATAATTAACTTGTATAGTTTTAAGCCTTTAATCTGTAATTATGTTACAGCAGCAAAAGGAAACTAATAGAGCATAGTGACACAACTCTGTACTTATCAAAGCCCCTAGGATAGAACTATATCCCCAAAAAAGTGATTTTATTGCATATAAATTTAAAATGAAAGCTGTTTAATATTCTTGGTTTTAGAGATCATTACTATGGACAGAAAGAAAAAAATTAGCCATATTTCTTCACTTCTTTAGTCTTTAATCTCCACAGTAACTCCAACTTGGAATTAGGTCTCGGTCCTGGTTCTCTCTTGCCCATTCACTGCCCAAACTAATCTAAGTTCCTGCAGAGTGAGGCCACCTTCTATGCCACTGACTAGCTCAGAGCTCATGGCTGATGTCAAATAGGTCAGAACTTACTGCTTCCCTAGGACTTTGAACAAGAGGAAAGCCCCAAATGAGGAAACTTAAGTGTCAAGGTCTATTTTAAAGAACCTTACTGGGAACTCTCCAAGACAAGAGTTTCTATCAATACAGATACATCAAAACCAATAGTCAGAGCCTTAAGTAATGGCTGACTCACCAGGACTTTAAGCAGCCAATGGGGAGAGGGGGGAGGGGGCAGGGGGTGGGAGGGTGTACTTCGAGATATGCTATAAATCCAATATTTTTCCTCTGAAGAATTCATTTATGTGGAGTCCCTTTCTAATCACTAGACCATCCCCTCCCTCCACTTCCAGCTCACCGCCGTCAATAGCTTTTCTAATTTTTAACAAAGCTGAAGGTAGTGCTTTCCCAATTTTCTTATGATATTCTGCTGTCTTACCAGGGCTGCTCAAAGTAATAGCACTTCTCTTTAAAACTGGTTTTTTACCTACTCCCTGAAGCCTAGAGCCAATTAACAGCCCACAAAGTAAGTTAAATACACCAAAGTGAAGATTTCTAGATTCAACAAAGAGATCAATAAATACTTATTAAGTGCTTTCTGTGGGCAAGGCCCTGGGAAGTACAAAGAAGCAAAATGTAGATGGTCAGTATCTCTATACATGGCTTACAATGTCATTAGACATATGATAAAACTAATAATCTAAGACAACAAAGTTACAAGATCATATAGAAAATACTGCCATAGGAGTTCAAAGTGGGGAGAGACTGTGGCTGGGGTGCTAAGAGAAAGGAAGCTTTGTATAGGAGCCGGGGAAAAAAAAATGCAAGAGTGGTAGAGATGATTCCTGCAAGACAGGACATTTTCTTAAACAGATAAATCTAGAAACTCCACCTGCAAAATCTCTCTCTTAGCATACATCTCCATAAAAATTGAACAGAACTTTAAAGAAAAAAAAATGACTGTGGTTTCAAAAAAAAAAAAAAAAAAGAATAATTTTGGGATTCTGAATTTAGACTAACAGCTAACTCCCCAGAAATTCATTTTTTACATGTATCTGTTGGGAGTGAAGATGACTGACATTTCTGGATGGTTCTGGCCTTCTTTGGTCATCCCTACAATCTGCATTTCTACCAGCAAGGAAAGAGATGCTCACCTAAGGCAGTCTCCACCTGCAACTGAACCAGCCATATGGGCTAGTTGCAACTGAACGGACATGTTCCACTCAGTGTACAAAACATGATAAGAGCTGCTAGAATGGTCCTTTCCTTTAGTTACACATTATTATTTTGGAAAAGAATGGTCCTAGCACAATCCCAACATCTTCAGCATCTGACGGTCTTCTGTTCTGTACGCACTCTCACCAAAACAATGTGTAAAACGATGTTCATAGCAGCTCTGTCCATATTAACCCCAAACTGGAAACTAACTGTCTACCAACAGCTGATGGACGAACAAACTGTGGTACATTCATACAATGGAGTACTATAGAACAAAGAGGATAACAAACTTGCTACACACCACAGCATGGATGAATTTGACAAAGATGATGCTGACTGCAAGAAGCCACACACAAAAGTAAACATACTATATGGTTTTGTGTATATCAAGTTTATTTAAAAAAAAAAAAAGCTAATCTATAGCATCAGAAGTCAAAAGAGTGGTAACCCTAAAGGAGAGGCAGCTAGTGACTGGGAGGGACCCTAATGGGACTTCTGGGGTCCCCAAAATGTCTGTTTTAGTCTGACCAGCAGTTACAAGGGAGTGATTACTTATAACAACCTTATTAAGCTGTACCCTATGAAAACACTTTTCTATATGAATGCTTTATTTCAATAAATAAATAAACTTCTTAAAGAAAATTCAAAACTGTTGTATTAAAGGATTATAGTGAGATAATCAAAATTTTCACTTTATGGTTGAAGAGTGACATGCATATTCACATCCACAATTTTTTGTTTAAATTACTTAGTCACTTATAGTGACTTTGTTTTAATGTATTTAGTCAATATCATATGTATTCTTAGATGGGAAATAGGTATAGTTCTTAGGATCTCTGCCTTGTGCACAGATCAAAGAGGGTTATTCTATTTCATTAGTCTTGGTGTATCCCTCTTGGAAAGACTAAGAAAGAATAGAAAGGAGGAGGAGAAAGGGGGGGGAGGGGGAGGAGGAAGAAGAAGAAGAAGAGGAAGAGAGACAGAAGGTGGAGGAGGGGAAGTGGAAGGAGAAGAAACAACTTCTCCAGTCTTTTCTTTAAAACCTCTAGTGCTGCATAATTATTTGTTTAAAAAATTGTTACAAGGTAAGGGGCAGGGACTAGATGTCCCCAGTAACTCCCACTCTATCTAAACCACAGCCGGGCTCAGGAAATAGCAAATCAGACTGTAGGCTGATCCCAGCTGAGAGGTGTAACCCAAACAAGCTACTCTCTGCCCCATGTGCTGGCTGCAGATCCCATATCTGCCATTAAGTGTAGAATTCTCCTCCTCATCAATAACTGTAGCATACACCTTCTCTTCAAATTAACACTAAGCAGAGAGAAAAGCCCTCTGTCCTACCCTCATAGGTCAGCTCTTAAAATAAATACCAAACCACACAGCATTTGGAGGTCAGGGTTTCCAGGTGACTGTGAAAATGGGAAGAGGAAAAGAGGTGGTTGTGGGGAGCTCCCTTTCTAAGGGAGGTATGAGATGAAGCCCCTGAGCAAAGGCCAGGGCCTTGCCTCCATTACCCTTTCCCTTTCGCCTGAGAACGAGCGCCTACCGATTCTGCTAGCACCTGCTAGTCCCCCGGGGCCCATCGCAGGGACTGCAGCACAACCTTGGTGAAGGAGGATACTGGGGCTGTTTGGGCCGGCAAACGTCAGCCTCTGGTGCTCAAGAAAGGCTTGGCAGACGCCGGCAGAAACCCTGGATAAACTGTCACCTGTCAATCACTTGACCTGAATACACCAGCCACTGGGGGAATCGGAGGGAGGGGGTTAGCCGGAGCATGCTCAGTAATCGGGATGACATCACTTAATCAATGCCAGGGACGGGAAGGCTGCATCAGCAGCCTCGAGCGGGCTGCCAGGAACATGTCAGCGGGGACCGGGAGGCTCCCATTAACTCGGTCCCTCCCCACGCGGCTCGCATACAAAGAGGGCACCGTCAGCTACACACGCTGGGGACAAGGGAGGGTGAAAGGGCGGGGTGGGGGGGAGGCTGGTTTATTTCATTTGGCATATTGCTTTAAGAACTAAAACCCAATGTTATTCCCTGCCCCCACCGACAGCCCTGGCTGCAGAAAGGGAGTCAAGTAGGAGGAGGGGAAGAGGGGACGAAGGGAAAGGTGGGGGGGAGGGGGAGCGGGGGGCGGGGGGGTGACCCAACCACACAAAGTAACTTCTACTCCTGGCAGAGAGGGGCTATTTGGCTGCGCTCTGGGCCCCCTAGCCCCACAGATGTGGGCACACAGCCCACTCTCCATCCAGGGCGAGGAACATTCGAGGGTCTGTGGACACCAGGTCGCCGCACTGGGGAGGGGTCAGACCCAGAGACCACGTCCAGGGCAGCCTGGGTTGAGAGGAAGCAGGAGACACCAGGCCTTCCCGGGGACACCAAGGCCATCAGTGTTCCCTACATCCCCCGCCTTCTGCACGCAGGGCAAGGTGAAACGCCGCGGGGAGCCGCGTCTACACGGCGTGGGAGCTCCCAGCCGAGGCAATGATTTTTCCAGTACCTTTTTTTTCTTTTCCTTTTGCAAAGGTCGTGAGAAGAACAGGTAAAGTGTTCGATAAATCGAACTGATGCCTGGAATCATTTGTGGGGTGCAGAGATCGTACTTTAAGGGGAGCCTGAGGACCCCGCTTGAGGGTATCAGGAGCACTCTGCCCACGCGGCGTGGCCAAGCCGGGAACAATAGGCCCACGAGGGCCCCCACCCCGAGAACAATGGCGGCGCCGAACCCTTCCTCGCCCCCCACCTCTACTTTCGCCACCTGGGTCCGCCCTGCCGCCCCCAGTCGCCCCTCCACCGCCAGGGAGCGAACTACAGGGCATGGGGGAGGGGGTTTCTCTTCAAGTCTGTGGGAGAGGGCAACCCTGTGGGGGATGTCCGAAGGGGTGGCGGAACACCTCTGCCGTCTGGGGCGTTCGGGAGCCCGGCTGCGGCGCGAAGCATCAGGGGAAGCCACACATCCCGGACACTTACCCCAATCACCACGGTCTCATCGCCTTTAAATTTGGGGATGAATTTGTCCCCTCGGAGAATCTCTGCTTCGTTGAGGGGCCGGAACCGGCACATCACTTTGATGCTGCATTCGGCTGGATCCGCCATCTCGGCCGGCGGCAGGGAGGGGGAGCGGGGAAGGGTGGGGGGCCGGGGCTCAGCAGGACGAGGGAGGAGGCCACGAACCGCACCGCCTGCAGCCTCCAACGAAGATTCTCAGCAGGTCATCGCGAACTCGGCGGGCTGGGCAGCTCGGGCCGCTCCCAGACCGGGTAGGTTTCTATAAGCCTCCGGCCCCTCCGGTCCTGCAGACTTGCCTTCTCTGGCCTGGCCCCGGCCGGGCGCGGCGCTCCGGGCCCACCTGCCCGCGACCACGCGGCCAGCGGACTAGGCGATGCGCAGGGAGCGAGCCTCGCCGGGCTCAGACCTCCCGGGCTCCTGCGCGCTCAGCCATCCTGCATCAGCACCAGCGCGCTCCGCCACCTCCCCGGCCCGCCCCTTCGCCCCGCCCACCTCCGGCTCGCCCCGGGACGGTGACGTCACTGCGGAGATCCGCCCCGCCCTCGCCCCGGCTCCAAGTGTGGAAGAATCCTGGGACTTGTAGTCTCTCCACTTGCTGGTGGAAGGACAAGGATGCTACTTACAGTTGGCTTTTGGGTACAACGGTGGTACCCCAGATGTCACCTCCGAAAGCCTACAGTTCTGGTCTGGCTGCCCAAGCCAAGAACAGGGTGGAGGTCATATCCAGCATTCCCAGTTAAAATCTCTATATAAACCAGGTCCATATCCCCTCTTTACATGTTTTCATGATCTCCAAGTAGATGCCTTAAATCAAGGGCCAGCAGAAACGTTATGAAGCATTTTCTCTGTGCTGAACTGTTTTGTAAGAGTTGTGATGAAATTAAGGGAAAAAAGATTTGCATGAATATTTGAAGCCATCACTCCCCCAAATGCCTGCACATACCAGTTCACAACATATATTAGATAAGGGACTGCCTTAATATCTGGTGAAAGCTGAGGACATTTTCCATGACAAAAACCAAAAACAAACTCAACACACCCACAGATTTTTCACGCTGTTTCATTTGATGTGGGGACAACAAAAGCCTGCCTGTGATTCCCAGGTTAAGAACCTCTTAATTACTATACATGATAGTGAGGTTTACAGAACTTCTGTCTAATGCCAACTTAGAACCTGTAGAATAAGCAGAATATATACAAGATCAAGTTCTAAAGTCCTTTGCATAATATAGAACCCATGATCAGATTTTTGTCTACTTATTGGTCTCATCTCCTACACTTCTTGTAATGTTTACACATTGACAAACTACTTGTGGCTTCCACCATTCACCGATTTCTGTGCTTGTTCTGATACTTTGTGTAAGCCATTTGCTCTCTAGGAGTCATCCATTCATGCCTATTACTAAGTAAGCATATTAAATAGGGCTCACAGAGTAAGAACTAATAGAAACACAACTGGAGCCACTATGACAAAAGGAGAATTTATCAGAAGAATCCAGATTATCTTGCTTATTCAAAAAATGATTAAACAATGGAGCCAGAGAAGAGGCAGGCTGCCAACACACTATCTCTTGTCCCTGTTTCCTCTTTGTATTGGCCTCATTCTTTCTCACTCCAGATCATTCCAAATGTCAGGAGACCCAGCTGCCAAAAGTCCCTGGGATTCATTCTTCAATATCTACCCCTAGATAAGGATAGATGTCTGCCTGGAGTTTGGGTTTGGGAAAAAAAAAAAAAAAAAACTAGGGAAAGCCTATGATTGGCATGGGCTTAGGTGTCTAGCCCTAGACGACTCAATCAGAGTGAAGAACTTTGCAAGATCTTTGAGGAATGGCATGGTGGGAAGGTTCCCAAAAAGAAGAGGGATGTCATTCCCAGAAAAAGAACATGGTGCTGGGCTGGCCAAACAATTAGATGTCCACTCTCCCTTTCCAGTCCTACCTTTTCCTCTTTGACTCAATTCAACGCTCCTTCCTTAGGAAGCCTTCTCTGACTTACTAAACGCCCACAAAGGGTAGGTGTCCTCCTTGTTCTCCTCATAATCTCCTATGCACATCTCTATCACTATATTCTCATGGGCAATGATATCTGCCTCATCTTTATGTCTCTAGCATCTAGTGCATAGTAGTGCGTGTTGGATAAGTAATCCAACCTAGACGGAAGTGCTACCTGAGTAAGTAAACAGCCCTGCCACTTACTAGATGTGGGACCCAAAGAAAGGTATTTAATTCCCTTAAGACTCCATTTTATCTCTGTCATTGGAATAATAATCATCTCATAGAGGTTTTGAGGGAATTAGAAGAAATAATACTTTTGAAGCACGTAGCGTGGTGCCTGACATGCACATAGTACAAACCCTTGAATGTTAGTGGTGGTGGTAGTGGTTGTTGCTGATGTGTGTTGAACAAATGGTGGTAAAACAAAAGCGTTACTTAGTTAATTTAAGGAATACATCTGTTGCTTTAATGCAGTTTTTCTGCCTAGCTGCGAAGACAGACCTACTAAAACAAACTTTCATAAGCCATTATGAGCAGCACCAATTTGATTTCCTGTCCTCAGATGCAGGGAAAGTAGTTTAAAAAAAGGCCCAAGCACCAAATTCTCATCATTTTAGTAGTTCTCAGGCTCTGACTCAGACTTCTACCATCTTTAGCAGTCACCTTCATGATATACTGGAGAGGTCAGCCCAATCCCCAGTTTCCCCGAGCCCACAGAGGATTACCAGACCCTTATGCACATGGATAACCTGGGTGGAAAGACCTGTGTGCCTCTGGGTTCATTATTCATTTATTCATTCATCTATCTATTCATCAACTATTAACTGAACAAATGACATTTGCTACCACTAAATATATAAAGTTAGGTTTATTAAATGAACTCTTTACCAGAGGATTAATAAAGGGGGTACCCGGATGGCTCAGTTGGTTGAACATACAGCTTTTGGTTTCAGTACAGGTCATGACCTCAAGGTTGTGAGATCGAGCCCAACATCAGGCTCCACACTCAGCAGGGAGCTTGTTTGAGATTTTCTCTCTCCCTCTGCTCCTTCCACTACTCACTCTCTTTCTCTCAAAGTAAATTAATTAATTTTAAAAGAAGGTTTGATAAAGACTTCCCCCATCCCCTCCTGCCCACGTGCAACTTGAGCAGAAGTTACAAAATAAATCATTACCCTCAAGAAGCATAGAAACAAGTTAGATATTTTGGGTAGACAGCTCAGTGGTGGCTAAAAAGGATTAATCAAAGGGATGGAGGTTAAAAAAAAAAAAAAAAGGAGGTGGACTAGGCAGGATTGAAAAATCCTAGGGAAAGTCTATGATTGGCCCCCACTTAAAAATACCCAAACATAGAAAACAAAAGAGAAAATAGATAAACTGAACAACATCAAAATTATACACTTCTATATATCAAAGGATACTATTAACAGAGTGAAAAGGCAACTCACAGAATGGAAGAAGATATTTTCAAATCATATACTAATTAAGGGGTATCCAGAATATATAAAGAACTACTACAAATCAACAATAAAAGAAAATCTGATTTTAAAATGGGCAAAGGACTTTGATAGGTATTTCTCCAAAGAAAATATACAAATGGGCAATAAGCACAGAAAAAGATGTTCAATGTCACTAATCTTACAGAAATGCAAATCAAAACCACAATGAGATACCACATCACATCCATTAGAAAGGCTATTATAGACCACCACCAACAAACACAGAAAGTAAGTGTTGAAGAAGATGTGGAGAAATCAAAACTCTTGTGCACTGTTAGTGGGATCATAAAATGGTGCAGGCGCTATGGAACTCCTCAAAAAAATTAAAAATAGATTAACAGATGATCCTAATTCTACTTCTGCATATATATTCCAAAGAATTGAAATCAGGGACTCAGATATTTGTAGACCCATGTTCATAGCAACATTATTCTCATTAACTAAAATGTGGAAGCAAACCAAGTGTACATCTATGGATGAATGAATAAATACAATGTGGTATATACATACAATGTAATATTTTTCAGCCTTAAAAATAAATTCTGACATATGCTACAATATGTATGAGCCTTGAGGAAATTGTGTTAAGAGAAATAAGAAAGTCACAAGAAGATAAATATCTATCATGCCACTTAGAGGATTCAAATTCATAGAGAGAAAGTAGAATGGTAGTTGCCAGAGGCATGAGGGAAGGGAGAATGGGGAGTTATTATTTAATAAGTATGGAGATTTAGTTTGGGGAAAAAAAATGTTCTGGAGATTGATAGCGGTAATGATTGCATAACAATGTGAATATGCCTAATACCACTTAACTGTACACTTAATAATAGTTAAAATGGCACATTTTATGCTATAAAATATGTATTTTTTATTGTGGTATATTTTACCATAGTTTTAAAAAGATAGAAACCCTTATGTACTGTTGGTAGGAAAGTAAATTGGTGCAACCATTATGGAAAACAGTATGGAGGTTCTTAAAAAAAAATTTTTAATGGAGCTACCATATGATCCAGCAATCCCACTTCTGGGTATTTATCCAAAGGAAATAAAATCACTGTCTCAAAGAGATGTACGCACTCCTATGCTCATTGCAGCATTATTTACAATAACCAAGATAGGGAAACAACTCAAGTGCCCATCAAGAAACGAATGGATAAGGAACACACAAGAACACACACACACACACACACACACACACACACACACGTGAGTGAATATTATTCAGCCATAAAAATATACTGCCATTTGCAACAACATGGATGGACCTTGATGGCCTTATGCCAAGTGAAATAAGTCAGACAGAGAAAGATAGCTACTATATGATCTCACTTATATGTGGAAACTAAACAAACAAACAAAAACGAACTCGTAGACACAGTGAACAAGTTGGTAGTTGCCAGGGGCATGGGTTAGGGGTGGGGGAATTGGATGATGAGAGCCAAAAGTACAAACTTCCAGTTATAAGATAAGTAAGTCCTAGGGATGTTAGGTACAGCATGGTAATGATAGTTAACAATACTGTGTTGCATATTTGAAAGTTGCCAAGAGAATAGAGCTCTCATCACAAGAAAAAAAATTTGTCACTATGTATGGGGACATAGGTTAACTAAACTCATTGTGGTGATCACTCCACAATATAAACATATATCAAGTCATTATGTTGTGCATCTGAAATTAATACAACATTCAATTGTATCTCAGTTTTTAAAAACATATAACATCAAAAGAACAAGAAATTGACCTTTGAGAACCTTCCTGAATATCTCTGCTTTGGCACCTGAGCACTTGCTGCCTTGCAATGATGTTCCTATTATTGTCTGGTACCATTCTCTAGTGCTTTCCATTTCACAGCTCTTTCTGTTAAATGTCTTGAGTGTGTCTTGCACCTGTATCTATGTAGTGGGGACCATGCATTATTTACATGAGTGATAGATCATTTCTGAATGATCAATCCATGTCCATCATGATCACGATAATGGCAAGGACAAATGAATTGAATATATGAACTTGAAAATAAGCTACATTGTAGATGGAGCCTTGGGCTCAGGGCCTACATTTTTCATTCCTGTTCTGCTGCTAATGAGTTCTATAACTTTGGAAAATGTATTCAGCTTCTCTGAATGACTTTTCTTTTTATTCCATCTGTTGAAATGGCACTAAAAATATTATCTATTCTGGATAAGTGAGAATTAAAAGAGAGATCTGTGAGAAAATGGTTTGGAAGTGAAGTCTGGGAGAGATTGTTAAGAGATTGGGGGAATCACCCCTCCCAAGAAAACATGAGAAAAAGGAAAAAAAATGTATCTATTAATATAAAGTTAATCATCCCAAGGCTTGGCATGATGCCAGGCACAAAGTAGCAACTCAATAAATGTTTTTCATGTAATCATACATTATTCATTCATCATTCATAAATAGGAACTTCCAGGGCACCTGGGTGGCTCAGTCATTAAGCAGTTGCCTTCAGCTCAGGCCCTGATCCCGGGGTGCAGCGATCAAGCCCCTCATCGTGCTCCCTGCTCACCAGGAAACCTGTTCTCCCTCTCCCATTCCCCCTGCTTGTGTTCCCTCTCTCGCTGTCTCTCTCTCTCTGTCAAATAAATAAAATCTTTTTAACGAATGATCAAAAATATGAATTTCCCATTATAGAAATGAATCCCCTGAGGACCCTAGTGAATGAGTCATTTCTGCCGGGGAATGATTAAGTCTGGCTGCCCTGATGTTGGTTCCTGCTTCAATTAACAGGTGTGGAATGCTCTTCCAGAACAGTACCCACTCCACGCCTCTCTCTCCTGCCCTGGCAAGGTCTTCCCCAAGCAGGGATTTATGGGTCCTTGGAAGGCAGTTAGCCAACTCACTGGGTAGCACAGGGTAAGGGCCTCAAACAGACTGGAAGTTCCTTAACCACAGTTTCATCCAGTGCCTCCACCAGCAACACTCGCATGGCCTTCAAACATCACTGCTGAGATAAAACAGAGAGTGGGTCATTCAGGCAATGATGAACAGTCTTGCTTTGACCTGCCCCAGCCTGTAGAAATCAAGGCCAAAGCACTGAATTCTCCCCGATGCTCCCATTGTCTCCTCAGTTATCAGGATCTTTTTGCTTCTCTCTACTCAGCTCACTCCTAGGGAGCAGTTTCCGTCCCAGTCTCTACTGCCAGTAAGAAGTGTAAATTGAAGCAATTATTTGGATTGTTCAAGGAAAAAAAAAAGCTTCAGAAATGCTTCTGCCTGAGTGATCTAGGTAATTGCTTCAATTTTCACATCAGCTCCCGTCTTCGGCAGTCACCAGGGTAGCCATTTAACTCAAACCCTGGGGTCTGCTGGTTTAATCATTTCTGATTGCCTAGGCCTGCTTCATTCCTATAAGTACAAAAAATACCTGGCCACAGTGAAGATTAAAAACCAAATGAACAGATGAAAATATTTTTAAAGATGTTGAAAAAAAAATCCCTTGAAAACCTGTGAAACTCATCTATCGGCATAGAATAGAAAATCTGAATGTCTTTTAAGATACAGAACCTCAGTTCAAGATGTCCGGGTAACCCGGCTCAGTGGGGAAGAAACAAAGGCCGTCACCTCCCTTTAACATGGCATTGAGCTGATCTGAGGGAGGAAGCCCGCTCTCTGTCTAACTGACGCATCAATGAGATTCATTGTGCTAGATCCTACTTTTAGTATTAATTCTTACAGAAAAAAATTCAGGGCTTTGGATTTTTAGTAAAATGCAAAACCACTTATTCTAAGGAGGGAGAGGAGATGAGAAAGAAAAGCTCAACTCTGTGTCTCGGGGATGGGAGTGGGGGCACCACAACTGGGCACTGGCAATCCCAGAGCAGAATGCAGGCTCCAGGCACCAGGCCCTGGTTAGGAGCCGAGCCTCAGGAGGTGAGGGACATGGACGCCTGCCCTTTTTAGAGCCACCTCAGCACAATCCCAGTGTGGCCTGTGGGTTGGCAACAACCTCTTCTTCCAGCAACTGTGCCGAAGTACATTCTGGCCCCGTCTGGAGACAGAATTCCACATTGGAAGTTCCTATCGCACATCTACTCCCAGGAAAGCATGAAGAAGTATTGTAAACTTTGCTCAAAATGTCCGAGGACTCACAGATGAGGGATTTCTATTGCATACCCCATGGTGGCCTACTTAAAAATCAACAGAGACTTCATATCTTCAAAATACCATGTTCACTGTATACCACAGAGGGTCCCTTTCCCTCCTGACACCCACGTGACTCTTCGCTCCTGGTCCTGACTTCTCATGCCCAGTTCATCCCCGGTGACAGAGCCAATCCATGGTGTTCCAGCTCTGTCCCAGATTTGTAATCCCAAACTCATTGCAGTGCTCAGCAAAGCACAGGGGACTCCTCTGTCAGCAGCCAGTCCTCCTCAGACACCATGGGAAAGAAGAATAAATATAAACATGTTCTGTAACCCACAGTGAAGAAATACAGCAGCACCCTCTGTAAGCAGGGTCTTGGAAATATGTTCAAGATACCTGAGATTTCCAAGGTTGATGTGGTTCCCTATAGAGGTCCTCCCTTACTTTTTGAGGTAGTAAATGAGATGGGGGGGGGGTTCAATAAAAGTCAAAGAAATAGTATCCAAAGAGAAGAAGCCTTTTTTTTTTTTTCAACAATTGTGTTGTTGTGTCTGTGTAACAAATTACCCCAAAACCTAAAAGCTTAAAACATTTGTTATTTCACAGTGAGCCAGGTATCTTGGCATCACTTAGCCGAGCACTGTGGCCCAGGTTCTTTCTCTAATATAGGCAGGGTTATAACCATCTCAAGGCTCAACTAGGAAAGGATCCACTTCCAAGCTTGCTCTTATGGTTTTTGGTAGAATTCCATTCCTCACTGACCGTAGGCTACCCTTAGCTCCTTGTCATGTAAACCTCCCAAGAGCAATAGGCATCAACAGAACAAGTGAGAGAGAAAAAAATAAGATGGCTCTCAGTTTTGTTTTGTTTTGTTTTAAAGCTCTACTTATTATGTATTTCAAAGAGGGAGAGTGTGCACAGGCTCCTGAGCAGGAGGAGAGATAGAGGGAGAGGGGAGGTAGCCTCCCTACTAAATGCAGAACCCTATTCAGGGCTGGATTCCACCACCCAGAGATCATGACCTGAGCTCCTGAGCTCCTAAGCTGAAACCAAGAGTGAGATACCCAACAAATTACACGACCAGGTGCCCCAAATATCACAGTTTTTTATAGCTTAATCTTATCCATTCCTTTTGTCACACTCCATTGATTAGATGCAAACCACTGGTCCAGCACACTTTCAAAAGGAAGGTATTCCACTTAGGTGCGAGTATCAGGAGGCATAGATCAATGGGGCCATTTTAGAAGGCTTAACAACCAATAAATAAATTAACTGTCACTTGCTTATCACTTATACTGAAACAGGGCAGAGAGCAGAATCAAGCAATACAACTTTGAAAACAGACCTTTCTCTCAAAAAGAGTTTCCTTCTAGGTGGGAGATAAGATATACAGTGATTAAAAGAAAAATAACAACCATTCCAAGGCAAGAAAAAAAAACACAAAAAGCAAAACCAAAAAAAAAAAAAAACCCACAAAAAAATCCTTAGATAGCTATCATCAAAGGAAAAAAGCAATACATTAAACTTCACAAAAATACAAAATTGTAGGGGCGCCTGGATGGCTCAGTCAGTTAAGCGTCTGCCTTCAGCTTAGGTCATGATCCCAGGGTCCTGGGATCGAGCCCTGCATCAGGCTCCCTGCTCAGGGGGAAGTCTGCTTCGCTCTCTCCCTCTGCTGCTCCTCCTGCTTGTGCTCACTCTCTCTGTCTCTCTCTGTCAAATAAATAAATAAAATCCTTTAAATCCTTTAAAAAAATATAAAATCCTATACCTCAAAATCATATACAATAATAAAATAAAACAATCCACTAAGGAAGGGTTTTGCAACATATAAAACAAAGAGTCAATATCGTTAATAAAGAATTCTTATAAATCAATGTGACAGCTGTAATGCACAATAGAAAACCTAGCCCAAAACATAAAAACTCAATATACAAAAGAATTACAAATTATCTATAAATGCATGAAAAATTATTCCACCTCATTAGTAACCAAAATAATGTCTATTACACTGACAAAGTTACAAAGAGTAATACCCTGCAATATTGTAATATATACAGAGAAGGTAACCTTCTCTTACCCTACTGGTACAAAGGTAGATGTGTTTAATTTTTCTGAGAGGCCAACATGAATCAAACCCTGAAAAATGGACAGGTACAGACTTCCCACTAAAGTAACAGTGATACCAGACAGGAAAGCACTTGTACCTTTAGGGAACAGGAAGTGCAAAATGGGATGGAGATATCTGGGGACTAAAACTGGAAGGTGAGTTTGTGCCAAATCATCGAGAGCTTGGACAACAGATCATGGTGTCTGAGTGGTGTTCAACTGGTAGTGGGAAGTCACTGGAAGTTTTTAAGTAGGAGAGTCATGTGATATAAGAAGAGCTCTAAGCCCAGTTGGAGACATCAACAAGATAGGAATCTAGAGATAGAATTGGACAGACTCATCTCTCTCTCCACAGGATCTCTGCTCCTCCCCCTCTGGCTTCACTGTCCAGTAGACCCAAATAGATAGCCCTTCTTACTGAATGGAAACTTGGATGAATAGCTCTAGCCTTTTAGACTCTTTTGATCTCAGACATCTGAAGCCTATCAGCATGAGCCAGAGGGAGAGAGATATCGCCTCCCATCAGGCATGGAACTGGACACACACCACAAAGGGCAGCAATGGAAGTACATAATCCAGGGTGTGTCACTTAGGATTTCTAGGGTTGCAAGCGACAGAAGTTTGCTTGAGTTAGCTCAAGCAAAAGCAGAAAAGGAATTAATTGTAATTCTTGACAAAATAAGGCTGGACTGCAACTGGGCTCAGAAATAAACTAGAATCAAGGACTTGAATATTGTAAAGTTTTCTGTCTCATCTTTGCTTCTTTCTGGGCTCATGCTTTCTTCCTTTTCTCTTCGCCTACTGGGTTCTTTGGATTCTCTAGGCTATATCACAGAGTAGTCAGCTCGGCCAACTCAAATGTTGTATATAAAACAAGCTGGAGAATTACAAAAGCTCTGTCTCTCTCAGCCCCAATATCAGTGTCTGGGGAAGGACTCTGATGGGTTCTGCTCAGGTAAGCTCCTCTGTTGGACAAATCAACTCAGCCGAAGGGCAACATCACATTCAACAATCATGGCTGTCAGAAGTAATCCCTTAACCAAGTGGACTGGGGTGGGGGTGGGTGAATGGGCAGGTCCCAGGAAGGGGGAAGCACTTGAAAAACACCATGGTGTTGGTATCAACGGAACTTGGAGAGTAACAGAGGCCATGAGAGAGACGTCATCTTGCCCCTACAGAATTCTTCCCCAAATTGTTGCTGATACAGCAGTATTCAATACTGTATGCCCTCCATAATATCCTTCATTTCAGATTCAATTCTACCAGCCAAACGTCCCCACTTTCTGTTCCTCTCTGACCACTTCTCTCTCTCTCTCTCTCTCTCTCATACACACACACACACACACTCACACACTCGCAGAGACAGAGAGAAACTACCTAATGACAGTTAGTAAAATCCAGAGCTAACAGAGTCCTGAGATGGCCACCAGTAAGCCTGCCACCATCAGCCTCTGCTTTAGGAAGCCAGCTGACTCACTTGGTCCAGCTGCCCTGTAGACAGCTTAAAGGTGGCTCTATTTTGTCCTTAAATGACCCATTTCCTTTTGGGAGAAGATAAATTGAACTAAAAAGAATTAACTGGATAAGATGCTTTAAACTGACCCAGAAAAGATACGAATTTGACAGAGTACTTAAAAAACCCAATCCTGAAAACACTTAGTGAAGCTTCCAGGCTCTGCCAGTATAAACACATAGTTGTGAGCAGGGTGACAACTTGAACCCATTTGGCAAGTGATTCCCCAGCCCCATTTGAAGGAATTTTACTCCTACAATACACATGTTGGCAATATTCAGCTTTTGAATCCTGATTAATGAAAATGAATTGAGTTTATGTTGCTTCTTTGTCCACTTTTACAGGCATTCATCTGTCCACCTCAGCAAAATACTAGCATTCAAAATGTGAACTCTAGGGCCCATTTTATTTTATTTAATCGATATATAAGTACTCAGTTATATATGTGTATATTTATGTTAATACACACACATATATGTATTACATATATGTGATGGAGATCTTTGTTACAGTGTTTTGAAAAAATAATTCATTGACTCCTTTATTCCATAGCTATCCACAGACATTAATTCACTCCACAAGTATTTATACAGATACTATTCTGGGTGTTGGGGATGCAACAGTGACAGGATAGACAGAATCCAAGCCCTCATCATCCTACATCCTACTGGAAGAGGTAGACAAACAAATAATAAGTACGTGCCATGATACGTCACACAGTAGTAAAAGCACTGAAGAAAAGTAAAGAAGGGTAAAATGCTAATGAGGAATGGTGGTTTCTACTCCAGTTCAGGCAATAAGGAGTCACAAGAAATTTGGAGATATGTTTCAATCTTTAAACTCTTTTTTTAAAATATTTTATTTATTTATTTAGCAGACAGAGATCACAAGTAGGCAGAGAGAGAGGAGGAAACGGGCTCTCTGCTCAGCAGGGCTGATGCGGGGCTCGATCCCAGGACCCTGAGATCATAACCTGAGCTGAAGGCAGAGGCTTAACCCACTGAGCCACCCAGGCGCCCCCAATGCTTAAACTCTTAACACAAGAAGAAACATTAGGGAAGACACACACACACACACACACACACACACACACAAAACGAAAGAATGTAGGGAAGGATTTAGAAACAGAGGGATGACACTAGTCAGCTACTGCTGAGTCACAAACCATTCCAAAAGGCAGTGGCCTAGAACAAGAACCATTTGTTATTTCTCAGCAGACTCGGGGGTCCTGGGCAGTTCTGCTAAGGTAAGCTGGGCCCTGCTAATGTTGGCTGGGCTCCCTCACATTTCAGGTGATCATCTGGTTGTCAGTGGGTTCTTTTTTTTTTTTTAATTAATTTATTTATTTGACAGACAGAGATTACAAGTAGGCTAGAGAGGCAGGCAGGGAGAGAGAGGAGGAAGCAGGCTCCCCGCGGAGCAGAGAGCCCGATGTGGGGCTCGATAGCAGGACCCTGGGATCATGACCTGAGCCGGAAGCAGAGGCTTTAACCCACTGAGCCACCCAGGTGCCCCTATCAGTGGGTTCTAAGATGCTCTTGGCTCTTCTCCAAATATCTCTCACATCCCTCGAGGTGGAAGCCAGGCATGATGTAAGGGCAAGAGAGAGGTGTGAGAGTGAGCAAGCCCAGCCGTGTAAGGGATTAGTGCAATTGTGCATGTACTTTTCAAGCCTCTGCTCGTCTCACATTCGCTAACATCAGTCACATCAAACCACATGGCTGAGACAAGAGACACAGTGAGAAGTGACCACAAAGTTCTAGGACCAAGGGTGTAAATAAGGACTGAACTCTGTCCTGCTCAAATCCATATGTTGGAGTCCTAACCTCCAATATGACTGTATCTAGAGATAAAGGATCTTTAGGAAGGCAATTAAGTCAAACAAGGTCATAAGAGTGGGGTTCTAACCTGATAGGGTTATAATCTGATAGGACAGCAGCCTTCTTAAGAAGAGGAAGCAAGAAATCCCTTTCTCCTTCTCTACCATGTGAGGACTCAGTGAGAAGATGGCCATCGGAAGCCAGGAAGAAACCTCTCACCAGAACCTGACGCTGCCGGCACCTTGACCTTGGACTTCTCAGCCTCCAGAGCTGTAATAAAACTGATTTCTGTTGTTTAGCCCCCCAGGCTCTGGTATTTTGTTATGGCTGCCTGAGCTCACTAGGATAGGTGTGGACACATAAAGGCCATTTACTACCACAAGAAGGGAAAAGGGAAGAAGATACGCAGGGAGAAAGAGAAGTTTGCTTCTTTTAAAATGTGTGTAGTTGAAAAGGGGAACACATTTCCCTCTCCTTCAGAAAGTGGGTCGTGTGCTCTGTGACCATCTGCAACCCCCATCTGTAAGCAGAAGGCAGTGAGAAGGTGAAGAGGATTGGGACCAGGCAGAAAGCGACCAGGACTGCCTCACTTCATTCCAAAAACACTTAGAAATGGTTTGGGGATTTTCCATGCTTGGAACAAAACAAAGTGCCGTGTGAAAGGTTTTCATTCCACCTGGACAGCTCTCATCACAGCCTATCAGCCTATTCTCTTCCTATCTTCAGAATGTCAGGTAAGCCTTAGGAATACATTTAAAAATCAAAAAACGTCCTTCTACTTAATAGACTTTGAGGACAACTATAGGCATCCCTATTTTAAAATATAAATATGAGACACCTGGGTGGCTCTGTCAGTTAAGCTTCTGAGTTGGTTTCATCTCAGGTCATGATCTCGAGGTCATGAGATCAAGCCCCCTGTTGGGTTCCACGCTAAGCTGGGAGTCTGTTGGAGACTATTGCTTCTCTTCTACCAGGAGGGCCAGCTCACTGTGGAATGCAGGCACATGCCTCAGTGACTCAGGGAAGGTCCTTTCCTGGCTTCCTCACCTCTGGACATTGGCAGAGTGGTTTCCATAAATACTGACTGTGGAGACCCCACCATACCTGCCAGCCTGCTGGGACTCCAGAGGAAGATTGCTTCTGGTGGAAAATCTCTATTGAGCAAAGAGAGACATGTAAGGTGGAAAAGGCAGCTGAGTCTTGGGTTAAGTGCCCTAGAGGCAGAGCTTGAGATGGGCATCCCCATGGAAGTGGGTTCTTGGAGTGAGGGAAGCAGGGAGTGAGGCATAAGTCCTACCACAAAACTCGGGCATGCAAACTGTCCCACCTTGAGGCAAGGGGGTAGTGTTGTCACAAGTGTAGTATCCTTGTGTCAGTCACTAGCTGTGTGCTGTACCCTCCTGGCAGGGAACTGTTCACAGCTAACACTCCCGGAGGCTGGGGAGGGGAGCACAGCTGGTGAGAGGGTCTGGGTGGGGCACAGTGGTGTCTACAATGTGGGGACATACTCAGCAGAGAGAAGGACCCACATGTGTAAAGAGCATGTTGTGTTTGGAGATCAGTTCTGCTTGTGTGTAAGTTCTGACAGTATAAGTTAATACTCCATCAAGTCATGCAGATGAAAGTACAGGCCTCCTGTAAGGTGCCAGTGAAACGTCCCATATCCATTGTTCTCACAGGCTTGATGTGAATGCCACGTGAGGCCCAGCAGACAAGATGTTACTCCAGAAACTCTAAAAGCTCTATACAAGTGTCAATAATTTAAGATATACTTAATAAGCATTTGGATTGTGTCCTTTATGCCAGGCACTGTGCTAGACAGTAGGGCTACAGCAGGGCTACAGAGCTTATGATTTAGTGCAGGAAGCAGATATCACAGACATACAAACACCTACTGAATTGCACCAGTGGCAGATACTTTGGAAAGGAAAGCGCAGGATGCATGGTGGTATGGGTCGGAGGACTGAGATGATTAGGGGAGGGTTCACTGAGCAAATGCCATTTAAACTAAGATGGTGGAAGAATAAGGAATAAAATGAGCGAAAAATGTGAGGGTGAGGATACGGGTGGTTTTCAGGGGAAAAAAAGAAACTTGTGGGTCTGGAGCAGACAGACAAACAATGGGCCAGGTAGTTCAAGGATCAGAGGTTGAACCATGGAGATTTGATTTTCAGAATTAGATCAATAGGCAGGTCTACCCATAGATGGGTAGATCCATAGATGTATAGAGAGATGATGGATAGATACAGAATAGACTCTATCATCTACCTACCTATCATCTATCTATCTGCTAATGCTGTCATACACATAGATTTGTGATTCATTTCCTTCCACTTACCCCCTTCTATTTATTTCTTCCTTTTTTAAAATAGGCTCCATGCCGGCTATGGAGCTCAGTGAGGGGCTTGAACTCATGACCCTGAGAACAAGACCTGAGCTGAGATCAAGAGTTGGACGCTTAACCAGCTGAGCCACACAGGCACCCTCTCCTAGCTCCTTTTAGATGTTTTCAGACACATGTTTTCAATAGATACTAACATCTGTTACAAATTGTCACCATCAGAGCACTAGATTTCAGGTAAGATATATTTATTTACCACTTACCCACATCATTATATCCACTAAATTCTTTATCTAAAATGTCTTTCCTATATATCCCTTCCTTTTAACAATCATCCCAGACTAAGCCATTATGACATCACACCAAAATTACTGCAGTAGCTTCTTCACTGATCATTCTGGCCCATTACACACTGCTCTCACATTTTTTCTTCCAATAGCCACTCTAAAACGTAATTCCACTTTTATTAGTCCATAAACTATAGCCAATGTGGTAAAGCAACAAACAGAAATGAGAGGCACAGGTGTAGAAAAATTGGAGGTAAAATTATACATAATTGCAGGAAAGATGATTATTCACCCCTTATGTATTTCACTACATAATTGCAGGAAAGATGTCTATTTAGTTATAAGAGTTAGTTAAAAAGCTAATGGACCTAGTATAAGAGTTCAATAAAGTAGCCAGATGAAAAATAAATATATGAAATCACCCTTTTTCTGTTCATCAGAAATATTCAGCTTCATAAGGGAGACGAAATGCCAGTTGGTGAGAACTCAGGGTTTCCTGTAGAGGTGGAGAGAAATGGGCAATTTCTTCCAGCAGACAGTAAGGAGAGTAAGACCCAGGCTCTGGAACTGCATGGCATGGATTTCTATCTTAACTCCACTTCGTCCTAGCTGAGTGACTTTGGGCAAGCTACCTAATCTCTCTGTGCCTCAATTTCCTCATCTGTAAAATGGGGATGATACTCGTGTTACTTCAAAGGTTATTATATAGATTAATGATATAATGAGATATCTATTATGAAGATAATGAAATAATGATATATTATTATTTTTTAATTATTAACTCTCAGCCACACTTTATCACCTGCCCTGAAATTTTGCATTAAGCCCCCAGTCCAAAAAAGTCTTCCATGAAAGCAATTCTAGTATCTCTTAACCTCCATCCCTTTGATTAATATAGATGTTCAGCATAAGTCCAAGACTCAGGCACTGTTCTAGCACTCCATCATTATTACTGCTCCCTCCTTAGTTAAGGGAATTCTCTCCAGAAGCAAGGAAAGCACGTACGGATATGACTCAGTATCCAGCAAGAACAAAATTTTATTATCTTAAATTCTAAGGTGGGGAACCTTTATGGCTCAGTCGGTTAAGCACCTGCCTTCGGCTCAGATTATGATCCTGGCGTCCTGGGATCAAGCCCTGTGTTGGGCTCCATGCTCAGCAGGGAGTTTGCTTCTCCCTCTCTCTGCTGCTTGTCCTGCTTGTGCTCTCGCTCCCTTTACTCACTCTCCCTCTCAAATAAATAAATAAAATCTTTTAAAAAATTCTAAGAAAGTTTAGCTCTTTGGATCTAATCTCAAACACCTTCAATTAGAAGAGGATACTTACATTACCAAAATTTCCACTTGAATGTAATTCTAGGTCCAAAAGAATTACCTCTATAAGTAAATGACTCATTTTAATGACAGAAGTTGTTTGGTTTTTATCCTCTTAACTACCAAGGTTTCAAAAAATGTTGGGATCCAGGTCTCAGCTTGGACATGCCAGATACAGATGTGCACTACTTTCATATGCCAAAGGCTTTAAAATAATGTAATGGCTGCATCTGGATAGTTTTGTCTTTGGAATCTAAAGACGACAAGGCATCGAAGTGATTTCTATTTGGAGGCAACAGAACATACAATAGGGACCTCAAGCTAAAGAAGAATAAAACAGATTACCTAAAGTTATTTTACTGTCTTTGTTATCCTGGGATCTCAATAATCTTTAAAGAAATCTCCTAGCCTATTCTCAGCTGTGCCAAATGGATTTAAGGAAGACCTGTATGTTGCGTGTCCTCATACTTGGGCTGAACCCTAAAAACGAAAGCAGAGACCCCTGAGACCAGCCTATAGGTGGTAGGAGCAATTAGTGAGCGAGCCCCCAGAGGGAAGTGAATCTCGGAGCAGGAATGAGAGCTTTGAGGTCTAGCCAGCACTCCTCTCTTGGTGATTCCTCCCCCACAGTCAGCCTTGAAGAATCTGGGCTAGATTTTATTAGGCTAGCCATCTGGTTTCTTTCAGTATAAACCTAAATAATGTTATTACAAGGGGGGATGTTATATCATGTATCAGTAACCACTGGGAGTTAGAGGTAAGTGTTATGAGAATTCAAAAAAAGAGAGAAACCATTTTTAGCTGTCAAGAAGTCAGACAAGACTTCAGAGGAAGTGACACTTGAGCAAAATAGTGACTTAAACACACAAGATTTATATTCTTCATAAGAAGGCAATCCAGGACTGATTTGGCAGCTCCAGGATATGACAAAGAACTCTGTCATCAAAGCAAAAATTTTTCTATGCTTCTACTATGCCATCCTCACCATGTAACTTCCACACGCAAGACTGCCTCATAGACCAAGATGACTCCTAGTGCACCAGCCATCAACACCATGTTCTAGTCAACAAGAAAAGGCAAAGGGTCACAATCATGAATGAACTGCTCTCTTACAGCAGCTTTCCTCAGACAGAAGCAACATTTCTACTTACAACTCATTGACCAGAACTCATTCACATGACCACACCTAGCTGCTATAATCTTTTAGCTGGGTGCATTGCTGCACCAAATAATGCCGGGATTCTGTGCCTGACAAGCAAGGGTGAAGTGGTTATTAAATCACAAATAGTCCCTGGCACTAGTTGTGAAATTTTGACAATTTCTAATCAAAGTAATGATATCAGTCAAAACACCCCAAAGAGAATCACTTCATCAGTAGTGTACAAAATGGATTGGGTGGGAGTTTCACTCCCAGGTCAGTAGCCAGGAGGAGCTGGGTGGACCCATTCCCCAGCAAAAAAACACAAAGCTTTTAGAAACTATTTTTTTATTTATTTAAGACTTTTTAATTCATTCTGACAGAGAGAGAGCACAAATGGGCAGAGTAGCAGGCAGAAGGAGAGGGAGAAGCAGACGTCCACAGAGCAGGGACCCCAATGTGGGGCCCAATCCCAGGACCCTGGGATCATGACCTGAGCTGAAGGCAGATGCTTAACGACTGAGCCACCCAGGCACCCCTGGAAACCATTATTTTAAAACAGCCATTTGAAGTCCATGGAAATTGTCCTACGGGTATACAACACATAAAGAAACATTTATTCAAGGAAATCTATTAAACTTCATAAGAGCAGTGAGTGTGTGTGGCATTTGAGTCGCAACTCCCTACCTCTCTCACTCTCTACCCCATCTCAGCTTAATGGAAGCCCCACTCCAAGGAGGTATGGTCAATGAGACAGGGCTCCCTTTCCCTTCACCTCTCAGTCAGTGGTTACCATATCTCACTAGGAGAGGTATGCCATCAGCATTTCTCATCCCCTCCAACTTCAAGTTAAAGAGGCTCTTTAACTCTCCTTTCTCCTTTCATCCATAGAATGGAGGTTTTCTCACATGCCTAACGAACCAAGAACACTGGGGCCTCAATCATCCCCACATGAGCTTGCTCACTTTAGGGTGGAGGCTAAGCCAAGAAGACTAGAGGCCACCACACCAGCCAGTGCTCAGAGTAATGGCTCAGAGAACTTGCCCGAGAGGAGAGGCAGTCCATAAGAAAAGAGAGGTCAAGCAGCGCCTGGGTGGCTCAGTTGGTTAAGCATCTGCTTGGGCTCAGGTAATGATCACAGCACCCTAGGATCAAGCCCGCATCCAGCTCCCCACTTAGAAGCCCACTTGTCCCTTTGCCCCTCCCCCACTCATGCTCTCTCTCAAATAGTCTTTTAGGAAAAAAAGGAACTTATTATTTTATTTATTTATTTTTAAATTTTATTTATTTATTTGACAGCGAGACATCACAAGTAGGCAGAGAGGCAGGCAGAGAGAGAAGGGGAAGCAGGCTGCCTGCTGAGCAGAGAGCCCACTGTGGGACCTGATCCCAGGACCCTGAGACCATAACCTGAGCTGAAGACAGAGGCTTTAACCCACTGAGCCACCCAGATGTCCCAGGAACTGATTATTTTAAACAGAGTATGCAGTAGTTCAAGCTTAAGAGTGCTCTAGAAAACAACACCTCTTTTTAATTAAGAGCAATAAAGCTAAACCATAGGCTAGCTAGTTCACCAGAGAGAACTAGGGAAAGAGACTGCTAAAAACAGCCCACCTGGGGTCAGAACAAACCTCAGTGACTGGCCTAAAAAACTAGCCTTGGGAGGATTCTGAGGAGAGGATAGAGAAGGAAGTATCGGAACTCTTTCTCCCCACCTAGACAACAATTGCAGTAGCAGAAACAGTCTAGTGTAACTACTTTGGAATTGCAGTAATTTCAGTCAATTTCAGGGCTTAGCACAATAGCAGTTATCCCATCCCCCAACCCCAGCCCCATGGTGGGCAGCTGCGCACATGTTCCGGGAGCAGCTTACGTAACTGCTTGCAAAAGCCAGGGTTGGCAAAATGGCACTGCCCTCCAAATATCAGAGATCTGTTCTCTGATCACTGGTTACTGCTTCTGATCACAGATGTACAGACAAAGAGTTGGGGGCCACTGTTGTCATATTTCCCTACATTGTTATAAGCCCCTCCCTCTCTGGCTGAAGTGACTGCTAGGTGATTTAAAGGACCAGTGAATTTTTTCCCTTTCATTTTTCAGTTTTTCTCATTTACATTCAAAAGCAAACTCATATATGTGGGAAATGGGAAAGGCACTGTGCATGGCCAGGGAAAAGCATAGGCTCAGAAAAGACCTGAGAAGAACTGAAGCTTACACCTCAGCCTAATCTTCAGCACAGAGACAGCTGACAAAGGCTAAAAGACAAAAACAAAAATAAAACCCAGCAAACCCTGGGAAAGGAGAAGAATCTGAGTTCCAGATTTACTACATTAATTTTTTTTTTTTTTTAGTATTCTTTGTACCCAACATGGGGCTTGACCTTACAACCTGAGATCAAGAGTCGCATGCTCTTCCAACTGAACCAGTCAGGCACCCAGACTTACTATATCTAAGTATAGTAAGAGTCAATGAGATTGACTCTTTAAATCTTTAATAAATAAATAAATAAATAAGAAAGTATGGTCCATTCAAAGGGAAAATATAAACCAACAGAAATTGCTCCTAAAAAGGCAGATCTATTAGAAAAAGACTTTAAAATAAGTGTCCTAAAGATGCTCAAAAAACTAAAAGAAGTTGTAGAGAAGGTCAAGAAAAACAATGTATGAACAAAATGGAAAACCTAAAAAGAAACCAAAAAGAAGTTCTGGAGCTGGAAAATCACAATAAATGACATGAAAACTTCATTAAGGGGATTCAAAGATTTGAACAGGCCAACAGAAAAATCAGCAAGCTCAAAGATAGGAAAATGGAAATTATTGATTTGAGATATAAAAAGAAAAAAGGGTTAAAAAACAAACAAACACTGAACAGTTCCCAAGAGAACCTAAGAACCAATATATACATTGTGGCAGTCTCAGATGGAGAAGATAAAGGGTAGAAAGAATTATTGAAGAAATAATGGCTGAGAATTTCCCAAATTTGATGAAATACATGAATCTAAACATCCAAGAAGCTCAATAAGATACATTATAATAGGAAATTGGGCGGGGGGGAGATGAACCATGAGAGACTGTGGACTCTGAAAAACAACCTGAAGATTTTGAAGGGGTGGGGAGTGGGAGGTTGGGGGAGCCCGGTGGTGGGTATTGTGGAGGGCACGCATTGCATGGAGCACTGGGTGTGGTGTAAAACTATGAATTCTGTTACACTGAAAAGAAATGAAATTTTAAAAAATGAGAAAAAGAAAGATACATTATAATCAAACTGCCAAATGACAAAGATAAAGAGAGAGCACCAAGAAGGAAGTGACCTGTCACATACAAAGGATCCATGATAAGACTATCAGCAGATTTCTTACTAGAAGCTTTGGAGGCCTGCAGGCAGTAGGCTGTTAGATGTAAAGTGTACAAGAAAAAAACCTATCAACCAAGAATCCTATATACAGCAAAACTGTCCTTCAAAAGTGAGGGAGGAATTAAGTTACCCCAGATGAACAAAAGCTGAGGGAGTCTGTTGCCAACAGGTCTGCCCTGAAAGTGGTCCTCCAGACTGAAATGAACAGATACTAGATAGTACCGTGAAGCCATATGGAGAAATAAGGGTCTTAGTAAAGGTAAATATATGAGCAGTTATAAAAGCTACATTTATTGTCACAATGGTCACTCTACTTTTTGTTTTCTAGACAATTTAAGAGACTAATACTTTTAAAATATTATTAGTTTATATATTTGGACATACAGTGTATAAAGATATAATTTTGTAACATCAACAACTGAAAAGGGTAAGGGCTGAGCTGTTAAAGGAGCAGAGTTATTTTTTTTTATTAGTTTCAGAGGTAGAATTCAGTGATTCATCAGTTACATATAACACCCAACACTCATTATATCAAGTGCTCTCCTTAATGCCCATCATCCTATTACTCCTTCCCCCAACCTTCCCTCCAGCAACCCTCACTGTTTCCTAGAGTTTAGCATCTCTTATGATTTGCCTCCCTCTCAATTTTCATCTTATTTTATTTTTCCTTCTCTTCCCCTATGTTCATCCATTTTGTTTCTTAAATTCTACATATGAGTGAAATCATATGGTGTTTGTCTTTCTCTGACTGACTTTTTTTTTTTTTCAAGATTTTATTTATTGATTTGACAGATCACAAGTAGGCAGAGAGGCAGACAGAGAGAGAGGAGGAAGCAGGCTCTCTGCTCAGCAGAGAGCCTGATGCGGGGCTTGATCCCAGGACCCCGGGATCACGACCTGAGCCAAAGGCAGAGGCTTTAACCCACCGAGCCACCCAGGTGCCCCTCTCTGACTGACTTATTTCACTTAGCATAATACCCTCTAGTTCTAGTCATGTTGTTGCAAATTGCAAGAAACATTCTTTTTAATGGCTTAGTAATATTCCATTACACATACACACACCCCATCTTTGTTATCTATTCATCTGTCAATAGATATCTGGGCTCTTTCCATATTTTGGCTACTGCAGACATTGCAGCCATAAACATTGGGATGCAGCTGCCCCTTTGAATCACTATGTTTGTATTCTTTGGATAAATACCTAATAGTGTAATTTCTGGGTTGTAGGATAGTTCTATTGTTAACTTTTTGAGGAATCAAGGCACAAAGTTTTTGAGCGTTATTGAAATCAAGCTGATATAAATTCAAATTAGAGTGCTATCACTTTAGAATGTCAATGTCATCACCATAGTAATCACAAAGAAAATAGCTAAAGAGTATACACAAAAGGAAATGAGAGAGGAACTTAAATGTTTCACTATGAAAAATAAACACCAAAGATGACAGTAATGCAGGATTTGAAGAATTAAAAGTTATGACGTAAAAAATAAATAAATAAATAAATAAATAAATAACAAGACCTAAAGAAAAAATAGCAAAATGACAGAAGTCAACTCCTTCTTTATCAATAATTAGTTTATAATTAGATAAACTAATTATCAATAATTAGTTTAAATGTAGATAGATTTAACTCTCCAGTCAAAAGGCAGAGTTTGGCGAATAGGTTTCTATTTTCATTATTTATTTATTTATTTTAAAGTTTTATTTATTTCAGTAACCTCTACAACCAATGTGGGGATCAAACTCACAACCCCAAGATTAAGAGTCACATGCTGTTCAGACTGAGCCAGCTGGGTGTTCCAACAGAGTGGGTTTTTAAAAAATGATCTAACTATGTACTATCTGTAAGAGAGTCACTTTAGATCCAAAGATACAAATAGATTGAAAGTGAAATGATGGAAATGGGAATGGAAATGGGAATGGAAATAATAGCCAAAAGACAGCAGGGGTGGCTATATTAATATCAAACAAAATAAACACTAAATCAGAAGAAGTTAGAAGAGACAAAGAAGGATATTATATATAATAGAAGGTTCAATACAGTATGAAGATATGAAAATTATAAACATATATGTACTTAAGAGACCAGCAAAATGTATGAGGCAGAAATCGACAGAAAGGAAGGGAGAAATAGACAGCTCTGTAATAACTGCTGGAGACTTTACTACCCTACTCTCAACAACGGACAGAATAACCAGATAGAAGATGAGTATGGAAATAGATGTAAACCACATAACACACCAACTGGAGCTAAGGGGCACCTATAAAACTCTCGACCCAACAAAAGCAGACTACATTCTTCTCAAGTGCACATGACACATTTTTCAGGACAGACCTGAATATGTTAGTTCACAAAGTCAAAATAGATTTTAAAAGATAGATAACATATAAAGTATCTTCTCTGATTAGGAAGGAATAAAGTTAGAAATCAGGAACAGAAGGAAAACTGGAAATTTCACAAATCTATGAAAATGAACAGTACACTCCTCAACAACCAACGACAAGGGAAATTAGAAAATACTTCGACATGAATGAAATTGAAGATATAACATTCCAGACTTACTGGATGCAGCTAACACAGTGGTTAGAGGGAAATTTATACCCATAAGTACTTACACCAAGAAAGAATAAAGATCTTCAATCAACATTCCAACGTTCCACCTTAAGACACTGGAAAAAAGAACAATTAAAGATAGCAGAAGGAAGGAAATAATAAAGATTAGAGCAGAGATAAAGGAAATAGAGAATAGAAAAATAAGAGAGAGAATCAATCAAACCAATAGCTGGTTCTTCAAAAAGATCAACCAAAATGAAAAACTTTACCTAGATGGATCAAGAAAACCAAAGAGAAGACTCAAATTACTAAAATCAGAAATGAAAGAAAAGCTTTTGCTACAGATCTTAAAGAAGCAAAAAGAATATAAAGGAATACCAAGAATCGCATGTTAACAAACTAGATAACTTAGAGGAAATGGACACATTTTGATAAAAACACAAACTACCTAATCTGACCCAAAAAGGAATTTTATTTTTAAATATTTTTTAAAGTTTTTTTTTTTTGAAGTCTTCTCTACAACCAACATGGGGCTTGAACTTACAAACCCAAGATCAAGAGTCACCTGCTCCTGCAACTGAGCCAGCCAGGAGCCCCAAGAAGAAATTTTAAAAAATACTTTGCACATCCACCCAATGGAAAATTGTTCAGCAACTAAAAGAAATGAAGTATTCACCACCTGAGGCAGTATTGGCTGAGCATCTGCCATGATCCATGCTCTGAGATATCATGGTGCTTAGGGAGGTTGCCCTCACGAACTGCCAGCCTCAGAGGGGAGGAGACAGCACTCCACACACAAACTTATGATCCACAGCAGGGGGCGGTGATGAGAAGTCCTGTGAAATAAAGCCCATGAAGAAAATAAGTCCGAGTGGTGGCGTAAAGGCAGTGGACTGCTCTGACTTCAAGGGGTGCTTGAAGAGCCGAGACTCCCATGCTCCTCATGTTTGAGCCGGGTGACTACCCTGAGAGTTGGAGCTGCAAGGCCAGGGTGGCTGGGGTGCAGGAAGCTGGGGCAGACAGCGGGGGAGACAGAGTGAAGGGGTCAGCAGGCCTGGGTCCCACCTCAAGGCTTTAGACCATGGGAAAAAGGATTCGGTAAGAGTGTTGAGTTTATTTTCAATAGAATGGGAAGCCATGGGAAGATTTGAAACAAGAAAGTGACATGATCTGGTTTTTAGTACAGAAGAAGATGCGTGGAAAATGAAAGGGTGTCAAGCAAATGTGGAAGCAGAATGTTATGGGGTGAATTGTTGAATTTGCTGCCTCCCCTCCAAGATATGTAGAAGTCCCAGCCTGCAGTACTCATGTCTATGAGTTTACTTGGAAATAGGGTCATTGCAGATACAATGAAGTAAGATGAAGTCATGAGGGTGGGCCTTGATCCAATGTGACTCATGTCCTTGCAAAAAGAGGGAAATTTGTTCACAGACGCACAAGGAAGATGCCAAGGGAAGACATCAGTGTGAAGATGCGAGCAGAGAATGGAGTCATGCTGCCCGATCCACGAGCCACAGTCCACATGCAGGGCTACCAGGAGCTGGACTTGACAAAGAAGGAAGCTCCACCAGACCTTTCAGAAGGAGCAGGGCTGACATCTAAGTTTAGACTTCTAGCCTCCAGGCCTGTGAGAGAAGACATGCCTGTTGTTGAAGCTTCTTAGTTTAGAACCTAAAGCTCAGGTAAACCAGTCAGGCAGTGAGTACAAATGTCCAAACCAGAGAAGTGGGTCCTCAGACAGGGAGGTGTGGGAAAGGGACTGACTCCTGATTTATTTTGAAAGCAGAGCTGACAGAAATTTGCTGATACGTTGTATTTTGCAGACAGATGCAATATGAAGAATTAGTTGGCCGGGAACACATTTGGAGAGTACTTTGCAAGGAACTCCAAGACCAATAATAAGTTTTAAATTCTGGATCTCAAAGGGAAGAGATCAATCAATGGAATCCCTTGACAGTTACAGGGACCGGGGAGTACACCCAAGAATAAACAACTTAGGGGTCCCCGAGGTCACAAAGGCTTTGCCTGTTTCTGTGAGGCAGCATTAAGAAGTGGGTCAGGGTAGATAGAGTATATTTCGACCAAAGTGACATGTGAGCCTCACATGCATCCCTGCGGGAGGTGTCGCTGCCAGTCTTCAAGACATTCAGAGTTCCATGTCGTGACACGTGAGCTAGTATATACCACCACATGATCATGGGTAGGAGAGATTGGGGCAAGGACTGAGGCCCCAACAGGGAGGGGTAACCTACCCCCTGCAAGGGGGTGACATTGCCCCATTTTAAAGATGAGGTTGACATCATTAAGAAACCTATCCAAGAGCGCATAGGAGCAGCCCTGCACCTCGAACCCAGGGCCATTTGACGAGAGGCCTTGGATCTTCCCATTACATCCTGCAACGTGATCTTTCTTTTTTGCGACAGGCTCACAGGCCCCACCTGGACCCACTGAACCAGACTCTGCATGTTAATAAGATCCATTGGTGAGCCATATGCACTGAGAGCGTGAGAAGCACAGCTCTACCTAGTCTTTAAAGGGCTTTGATCAGGGGCGCCCGGCTGGCTCAGTCGGTGGAGCACTGAGATGCTTGATCTTCCGGTTGTGAGTTGGAGGCCCTCCTTACGTATAGAGATAACTTTAAAAAAAAAAAAAAAAAGGCCCCTCCAAATCCAACTGCCTCACTTTACAGATAAGGAAACAGGGTCAGAGAGGACTAGCAAGTGCCCAGTGTTTCTGACTGGGTGCGTGGAACAACATTGTGGACCAACAGATTGTGCTCAATCCATGTTTGATGATGTCACTTAAGAGAGTGGGTAGGGAAGACCTGCACAAGGAATGAGACCTCAAAAAGAAGGGGTGAACTAAGACAAAGCCTGCACCCTTGCCTGGGCAGCCCCACCAGTTCTCACTCGTCATTCACCTTCTTCTAATATTTATCACTAAGTGTTAAGCTGCTTCAGCAACTCTGAGGCTTTTCCATGTTCTTTAACGGGAGTGCCAGGAAGGGGGCCAGCACTTTACTTCTTGCATTGACCCCATTTCCTTCTCAATACCATTACCGCTGCTGAAACTGCCAAGGCACTTGGGCTCTGAGCTCTAATGGACATGGAGCGCTGAGTCCTAGAGGATCAGCAAAATCTCTGCACAGCTGGGGACAAGCGCCCAGCCCTGTCCAGCCCCTGCTCCAGCCCCTCCCCACCCTCCATCCCCATCGCCATGGCTCTGCCTCACCTGCTGCTCACACTTCCCAGCTGCCTCCTGACAACAAACAGTGTGACCAGCGGACAGTGAGCCCTCCGGAGGAGCTTCTCCACCAAGGGGTGGGTGAGGAATGATGAAGAAGCCAGAAAGATCCAAAAGGCCTGCAGAGCCTCAGGCCCAGCCCACCGCCCCTCCCTCCGCTTGAGTCCAGAATGTCCCCAGGGCTCCTTGCCCTCAGGCCGCAGGCACTCGCTTCCTGCAGGGGAGGGGCGTGGTGAGGCTGCCCTGTTCCCGGGCCTGGGCCACCAGCCGCCTTCTCTACTGGCTGGTTGTGGCTTTGCCTCTAGGCCTTCCGGATTCTGAATGCAGCTGCCGGCTGCTCCCTGTGGTCCATTTCTGTCGCCTCCTTCCTGAGCTCAGATTTCGGACTCAGCTACGTGGACTCACAGAGATTCTAGGTCATTCTCGAAGTTTCTGGGTTTTCCTTGTCTCGGTCTCTGTGTTCCAGGGGTCCAACCTCAGACAAAAATACCTTCCTCAATGGACATTGGGGAGGGTATGTGCTATGGTGAGTGCTGTGAAGTGTGGAAGCCTGACGATTCACAGACCTGTACCCCTGGGGCTAATAATTCATTATATGTTTATAAAAAAATTAAAAATTAAAAAAAAATACCTTCCTGTAGGTATTCCTGTAGGTAGGTATCCTGAGGTTGTAAAGACAAAAAGAAATAATCTACATAAAGCTCTGGGGGAAAGAAACAAAGCCCCCGAGGGACAGAGAAAGGCGGCAGCCCTGACCCCTGGGCTCTAGTGGCCCCTCAGGGCAGGCCTCCGTGTTGTTAGCAGATCCCAGCTGGCTATGTTCTCCTCTTAGGACAGAAACCATCCAAGTGCCAGTGTCTGGCAGTGCTTTTGGATACTGTGATAAAGTGGGCCAAAAATACCGCCCCTCTGCCACGCACAAAATACCAACACCCCGCCCCTTCCCCTCCATCCTCCCTTTCTTTCCGTCGCTCTCTCCCCCTCTCAATCTCATTTCTCTCTCTTTTAAAATGATTGACTCTTGCTTCGTTACCAGTTACCTCTTAAGCCTCACTCTAGCCTGCCTTCCCTGTACTCAACAAAACTAAAAGGCAATCTATGGAATGGGAGAAGATATTTGCAAATGACATATCTGCTAAAGGGTTAGTATCCAAAATCTATAAAGAACTTACCAAACTCAACACCCAAAAAACAAAAAGTCCAGATCATGGGCAGCAGACGTGAATAGACATTTTCCCAAAGAATACATCCAGATGGCTAATAGGCACATGAAAAGATGCTTGACATTGAGCTCAGTCAGTTAAGCTCAGGTGGCTTAGTCGGTTAAGCATCTGCCTTTGACTCAGGTCATGCAGTGCTGGGAATGCAAACTGGTACAGCCATTTTCCAGCTTTTTTTCCTTATGTTTAATTTGTTGTAAAAAAAAAAAAAAATTTGTCTTGTAGTTTCCTGAGACTGAATTTTACTTACTGGATCCCATGGGTACTTTTAACAAACTCCTCTGTTCTCTGTATTGGGAGTTAGATCTACAGGCTTGATCGGATTCAGGATGGATATGTTTGGTGAGAACTCCTGCTGGTTGGTGGTGTGCAGTTCCACCAGGAGGCACATCCTGTCTGGTTGTCTTCCTTTCCACGATGTTAAGAGCTAACAATGCTCCTACATCCAAAATTATGATATTCAAAATCTACTCTTCTTTCTTCATTTATTAGCTGGGATACTTCTGTAAAAGTCAATGTCTCTTTGTGTCCTAATGCTTTACCGGATAGTACCATTAGGAAAGAGAAGGCAAGCTCCATGCTTAATTCTTTCCTTTTACTTACAGCTTTCAGAATAATGGCTCAGTTCCCAGGTTCTTCCAATGGTGACCAATTAGATTTACTTTTGTTATCATTGCTGGCTTAATATCATTACACACTCATGCATTTGCGCCTTTGCTGTACTTCCATTCTCTGCAATCATCCTCCTCAGCGATGCTCATACTGTCCCTTCTTCGGCCAGTTGGAACTTCTTCAGGTCTGCTCCTGAGCAAGGTCTGGGCTAAGACATCACATCCCAACATCCCATTTGGGGGGTTAGTCTCTGGTAAAATATACAAGTTGAAAACCCACTTAGAATGGCTTTCCCCACCATAAGATTTTATGTGTACAAATGTTGGAGAATGGGAGGCTTCTTAACCTGGCAAGAGAACCACACGAGTCGAGAGAAGATGATACCCCTCTGCAGAGGGCACACATCTTTGATGAATAGTCCATGGAAATCTGCGTCCACCTCCTTTTAGGCACTGACACTTCCTCTGATCCAGGCAAAAACAGCTGGTGGTGAACTTGGTGGCCACACAGAGTCATAATCCAGGAGCTGTTCTTTCAGCCACCACTTAGAATCTCTGCTGTGAGAGTTTATTATCTATCTTCCTCAAGCCCTTCCTTATGGAGTTCACCTGATTACAATAAAATGCAAGGTTTATTTTATTTTATTCTATTTATTTATTTTTTTTAATTTGACAGACAGAGATCACAAGCAGGCAGAGAGGCAGGCAGAGAGAGAGGGAGGCAGGCTCCCTGCTAAGTAGAGAGCCCGATGCAGGGCTCGATCCCAGGACCCTGGGATCATGACCTGAGCCAAAGGCAGAGGTTTAACCCACTGAGCCACCCAGGTGCCCCTATTTTATTTTTTTAAAAAGATTTTATTTATTTATTTGACAGAGCACGAGCCCAAGTAAGGGGAGCAGCAGGTGGAGGGAGAGGGAGAAGCAGGCTCCTGGCCCGAGCAGGCAGCCTGATCCCAGGACCCTGGGATCAGGACCCGAGCCAAAGGCTGATGCTTAACAGACTGTGCCACTCAGGTGCCCCTAAAATACACAGGTGTTTTGTTTTGTTTTTAAGATTTTATTTATTTATTTGACAGACAGAGATCACAAGCAGGCAGAGAGGCAGGCAGAGAGAGGGAGAAGCAGGCTCCCTGCCGAGCAGAAAGCCCAATGCGGGGCTCGATCCCAGGACCCTGGGATCATGACCTGAGCCAAAGGCAGAGGCTTCAACCCACTGAGCCAATCAGGTGCCCCCAAAATGCACAGGTTTAATTGGGAGGTGAGGTTTTAACAAATGCACACACTGTATCTATCACCTCTAACAAGAAATGGAGTATTTCTATCTCCAAGAACGTTTCAGGCCTCTTTTGAGTCAATCCTGTCCACCTGTTGTTTTCTGTCACCATAGATTAGATTTCTTTTGGACGTCACTTGAATGGAATCACACAGATACACTCTTCAGTGTCTGTCTTCTTTCTCACTTTGTAATGTTTTTGAGGTTTATCTCTACTGTTGTATTAGCAGTTCATTCATTTCTAATGCTGAGTAACACACTCCAATTTGTTGATCTTTTCACCAGTTGATGGGCATTTGGGTCGTTTCCAATATTTGCCTGTAAATGAAGCAACTGTAAACATTCATGTACAAGCTTTTTGTGGACATGTGTTCATTTCTTCTAGGCTGGGATTGTATTGTATTGTATTGTAAATAGATGTTTAACTTTATGAGAAACTACCAAACAGATTTGCAAAAGAATCATGCATTTTATGTTCCTACCCACAATGTAGGAGCCTTCCAACTGTTCCACATCCTCACCAACATTTGGTATTACCAAATTTTTGAATTCCAGCCATTGCAATGGATGTGAAGTGATCTCTCGTGGTGATTTTAATCAGCATTTCCCTAATGACTAATGTCATTGAACATGTTTTTATGCATTTATTGGCTAATCATTTATCTTCTTTTGTGAGGTGTCAAAGTCTTTTGCTCTTTTATTATTGTGTTCTTCATATTTTTATCACAGATTTGTAGAGATCTTTCTATATTCTGGGTGTGAATCCCTCATCATTTCTTTGTGTATTGTGAATATTTTCTCCTAGCCATTTCATTTCCTTAGATTTTCCTTTTAATTTTATTTCTCACTTCATTTCTACATTTCAGGATCTTCCCTCAGTGGCCAACCCAAGCTCAAAATAGAATATACCATTATTGGGGGCTTATGGTAGACCCTCCTTGCACACTGGCCTCCCCCTCTACTCACCACAATCTGGGAAGTCACTAACGTCCCCCCTCCCACCCCCCACTGAGTCAGCAGGGAACCCAACGTTGAGCAGCCTCCCAATATCACCCAGCCGGTAAGTGGCAGGCAGGCTTTTAAGGCAGTGGCATTCAACGCTGGCTGTGCACTGAATTACCTGAATGGAGGAGGGGTAAATGACTGGTGCCTTGGTCGCAACCTCCGGGATCCTGATTTCATTGGTCTGGGGAGGAGCTCAGGCATGGGTACCTTTTAAAAGCTCCCCAAGTGCCTCTAATGCTCAGAGCCTCTGATTCCAAACGTGCTCTGTGTTCCCTACTGTCGCTCAGAGCTTGGCTCCTGAAGAATGGCCTGCCCACCAGTGCAAAAAGAGTTAAGTGACAGGGCTTCCCGGGGGCCATCTCTCCACATCATTTATGGGCTGTGCAAAGAGAGAGCACGCCTGGCTGAAGCAGTTCTCCCTGTGCAGACTGGAGAGGATTTGGGTTTTAATTTAAGGAGCTCTTTAAAATCTCTTTTCTCCTCCACCCCCTCCCTCCCCAGGAGGCAGCATATCCAGACATCAGCTCACAAAACCAGGTCCAATTTTGGAGGCTGCAGCAATCTGGGGAATCTTCCAAGGTGTCCTTATAGACAGGCAGTCACAAGTCGGAAATGACGACTGCCTAGGGGTTTCAGTGTTGCATACAAATCGCCTCTCTCAGTGACAGTTTTCAACTTGCTGTCATTTAATGAGGCTTCCCACTCTCCAAGGAAAGCTGATACCAAGTGGGGGAGGATACAGCTTTTCTTTTCAGCATCCTACTTATGCTGCTATGGCTTTAGGAAGCTGAGCTGGGGTTCCTGAAAAGCCAACATCTTTGTTAAGTGGGAAAGGAGAACGAGCCAGGAAGAGATAGGCTTCTCTAAAATAAGATCCATCTTGATTTTTTTTCCCTGTGAGGTTTATAGCTCATAGCAAGAAGCCCAGAAAAATCCTTATTTGTTCTGGAATCAGAACCTCAGTGTCACTCAGCTGAGGGTAAGTAAAGAGGAGAAATTTAATGGAATACTTCTGTGGAGCTTTGAAAACTACCGTTGTCACTTGGGTGTGAAAAACACAGTGTGCAACACAATATTGGATATTTTTCCCTGGCCCACAAGCTTCCACAAAGAGAATATGTAAGACTTTCTGAAAAGAAACAAAATGATCCACTTCAGGACAGAATCTCTCCCCAGAAAGCTCAGGTTCCATGTTCTGCAAAACAGGGTCCCAAGTTTCAGAGTCACCACTTGAGGTGGTGGCTGATGCTTAAACCACGACATGGAGAGCAATGGTTTTCAAAGTGTGGTCCCAAGGCCAACAGCATCCACATCTCCTGGGAACAACATGGTAGACATGGAAATTCCTGGGTCCCCACCCAAACCTACTGCGCCAGAAACTCTGGGGCTAGAGCCTGATGATGTGCATTTTACTGAGCCCTCCAGTGATTCTGATGTTCCTCAGTTTCAGAACAAGTGATCGAGCCTAGACTGTCAGGAATCATTCTTGGAAACTTGAGTCCCACTGAATTACAGGCAGGACACAGGTGAGAAAGGGCCTACTTCAAGCCCTTGTCAGCATTTCCTCCCTGGTGTCCACGGGAGGCATGTGGAGTGGGTGAAGGTGAGAACTCCATCCAGAAGCAGAGCAGAGTCACTGAGGAGGCAGGGAAGCGTCTTTTCTGCCTTCATGCACCTTCCTGCGGACTATCCTTGTGGCCGGAGGATATATTCCAGTAAAAGAACAAAGCAGCTCCACGAGCAGGATCCTGCCTTCTGTTTCAGGGGCACAAGGTTTGCAAACATACCTAGAAGGGTTCCGGGAAGGGTTGGAGTTAGGCAGGTGGGATGGTGGGAAGGAGGCAGATTTTTGCCAGCCCATAGAAAAAGGGGCTTCCTCAAGCCAACCCAGTGCTGGCTGGATATCAGCCCTATTTGGGTGCTGTATACAACCTGCCCAACTATACATGATGGGCCTGCTCAGAAAATAGGAGCTTTACCAAGCAGGACCTCATTCACAGGACAAAGAAAGGTTAAGAGGCAGGCTGGGAGGGGGGGGGGGCGAGGTGGGTGGTTGAAAGGGAAGATGAGCCCAGGAGCAGGGTGGTTTAAGGGTACCAGAGATTTGTTTAAAACGGTAGGGTAAGACCTGCAGACGCGGAAATGCGGTCATGAAGGAAGAAGCTTATTGTACTCGCGGTTTGTTAGAAACGGGAGGCACGCGGGGCCGCGCAAGGGGCGGCAGCAGGAAGCACTGGTGTTGGTCAGGAGGCGGAGGGAAGAGAAAACACCAACAGGAAGAGGCTTTATTGCGGTTTCCACAAGAAGGAACAGGAGAGGCCAGGAGAGCAGGCTTAGAATTATCTAGTTCGAACCGTTTCCTCAGGCCCGGGGCCGGGGCAGGTGATTCCGGCAGGTGGGCAGTGGCCCTGAGTGTGAGAGCCCCCGAGGCGTTTGGGTGGGGCTCCGGGATGGGCTGCACTGTCTGTGCGAGGCACACTTTCAATGAGTTAGTTGTTTGTTATCTCTGGGACCGGGGAGGACAGTCGCTCCAGGGTCAAAGCATAAGACTACAGAAAATAAAACACAGGGACGCTAAGGTCAGAGTGTGCCGACTGAAGTGAGCTGCCACTCCGTTCCTGATGGTCCCCGCCTGTGCCGTCCGTCCCACACAGCAGCCCCCAGCTACACGTGGCCGTCGCGCACTTGAAGTGGGACCAGTGCAACTTAAGAACTGCATTTTACATTTTATTATTTTTTAAAAATTTATTTATTTATTTATTTATTTAGCAGAGATCACAAGCAGGCAGAGAGGCAGAGAGAGAGAGAGAGGAGGAAGCAGGCTCCCCCTGAGCAGAGAGCCCGATGCGGGGCTCTATCCCAGGACCCTGGGATCATGACCTGAGCCGAAGGCAGAGGCTTTAACCCACTGAGCCACCAGGTGCCCCCATTTTATTAAATTTTAATTAATGTAAATATTAAACCCTGGAGCCATATAAGATACCCTCCCATGAAACTTAGAGTGTAAAATAGCTCAATGTTTATATTGATTCCATGTTAAAGCTATAATATTTTGGATATATTGGGTTAAATAAAATATACTATTAAAATTCAGGCCACCTGTGTCTTTGTGCATCTTTAAACGTGGCTACTAGTGATTTACAATTGCAGATGTGGTTTGCATTGCATTTCTTAACAGTGCTGACCTGTATACTTAACAGTGACTGGAAGTAAAGTCCTAAGTAGCAGTAAAAGACTGGGCTGCCCTGAGAGGTGGGTGCTAACAAGGTGTACATAGAGCATGCCTTTCTCTTGCTGGAGGGTGCCACTCTTCTTACTGGGGACTGGCATACCCTCATCAGGATCTAGGAGAAAGTGGTGGGGTAGCCAAAGATGTTGACATGGCTGAAAAAAATTCATGCTCAAGCAATTTCTTAAGAGAGACAAAATGACCTTAATGCCTGCAGCCCAAGAACAGCCATAAGGCCCAGAAGCAATTTGCGATGTTTCCCGGCTGCCGCAGTCCACGAAGGCTGCCAAAGTCCTCCCAGATTCCCAGTTCCTCTTTCCTGCTCTGGACTGACCACTCCTTGGACAGCCAGGTCTGGTGGAGACAAAGAAAAGCAAAGAAGGGCAAGTGGAGGGATCAGATGGATTCCAAATGGCCTAGTGCCCACCATGCTGACTGCCAGCTCCCAAGCAGCCCTCTGCCCTGGGTGTTCATGGGTGGCTGCCAACCCTGGGAGGTGTGCATGACTCACAGACATCCTCAAGGTTAGACTTTTTGGGCATTGTGGTTACAAATTAGTACAAGAGGTTTCCTGGCACTTGATGGATCCAGGAGCCCTGGCCTTGTGTCAGCCGCAGGAAAGCTTTTCAGTTAATGGGGGTGGGGGAAGGTGTTCGTCGGATGGTGGGAGTATAAGGACCAAGGCTCCCTGGGTCAAGGACAGAGGCAAAGCTGCCACTAGGCCCACTAATGGACACTCAGCCAGTCTGGGCAGCAGGGGTGGGGCCATGTATAAAAGGGTAAACTGGCACAGCTCCAGAGGGTGAGGTACCACAGCTGGTAGCCTGCTGCACCCACACACTTCTGTCAAGGGGAGAGGAGCACTAATTTCCATGCAGATGTCATCTGAAGTCCTGGGTCACATCCTCCAGTGAGCTGGGGTTTGGATCCCTTAGAGGAGGGCTCTTTTAAGATGGGAAAGGGAACACTCTACATGGTCCAGAAGGAGTGTTTTGAAAAAGGGAACAACTTTCTCTTCCCACTGATGGAAGCAATCCAATTCATTCAGTCCAACAAGTTATACTTTTGTGCCTATTATGTGCCAGGCACTGCTGTACAAGGCACTTGAGATCCCTCCCTGCCCTCAAGTTGCTTAGAAGCAGATGAGGTTACTGATTAAGGTGCAAGTGTTGTGGGACACCGGCTGGCTCAGTCACTGGAGCATGTGACTCTTGATCTCAGGGTCATGAGTTCAAGCCGCATGTTGGGCATAGAGCTTACTTAAAAAAAATAGGGGTGCTTCATTGACTCAGGAAGAACTCGCAACTCTTGATCTCAGGGTTGTGAGTTTGAGCCTCACATTGGCTATAGAGATTACTAAAAAAATAAAATAAACTTTAAAAAGGAAGGAAGGAAGGGTAGAAGAAAGGAAGGAAGGGGCTTGTCAGAGAAGGCCTCCTTGAGGGGTATAATATTAGCAACCTAAGGTGGAGCTAAGGGCAGTGGATGGTTTTTCTAGCTGAGAAATTTGCACACACAAAGGCCTAGAGGCAAGAGAGAGCCTGGCCTGACATGGATTCAACACATTCAGCTCTAGGTATGGGTTTATTAGTCACACTAGTGCCAAATATGTTTGGGGCATAATTGTACCATCTTGACCTGCCCCAGAGGTTATGAAGATATTAACATGCAATAGTTGTCATTCATTTGGTCACATAGCATTCATGGGGCATCCACAGTCTATCAGACATAGGATCTCATTGTTAGAAGGCAGCAAACAGCCAGAGAACCCAAGGGATGTTGGGGGTCAATGCAGAACAGGGCAGAGTTGGAGAGCTGTGGGAAGGACAGGGAATTAAGGAGACAGTGTTCACTTCTGAAGTGAGTTTTTGGCCTTTCTACCTTGAGAGCATAAAGTGGAAAGCAAAAGGCCTCTGTCACACAACTCCAAGAGCCTGAAGGAGGAGGAAAATCATAGTGCCTTTCCTCTCCCTTTCTTCCTTCCCACATTTCACAATTTGTCATGGGCTGGAAGTTCTCCTTCAATATTGTTTCATGTCTTGACCCCATCTCCACTGCCAGCTTAGGGTCCCAGTAATACCTGCCTAGACCAAAACCGCAGCCTAAAACAGGGGTAATTATTAAAACACAAGAATCAGAAGAGATTGAAAAGTATAACCTTGGCACTGAAAACAGATTGGTTAGTGTGATCACTGGCCAGCACTGACAGGGTGAATGCTCAATGTGATGAGACAAATGGTGTCTGTGGGATTTAGTATGTGAGCTACACTGAAGGAACAGGGTATATGTAACCACTTGGAGGTAAGTGCACAGAGGAGCAAGGAGAGCAAGTGAAGGTCAGGGTACCTGTTGATGTTATAGAAAAAAGAAGCAATAGAGTAATAGAGAAATCATGGTTTTCTTTTTTTTTTTTAAATACTTTATTTATTTATTTCAGAGAGAATGAGTGAGAGAGAGCATGAGAGAGGAGAAGGTCAGAGGGAGAAGCAGACTCCCCAAGGAGCTGGGAGCCCGATGCGGGACTCGATCCTGGAAGTCCGGGATCATGACCTGAGCCCAAGGCAGTCGCTCAACCACCTGAGCCACCCAGGCGCCCGAGAAATCATGGTTTTCTAAGTAATTTACAGTAGCAACAAAAACCATACCTAGTGGTAAGACTAAAAACAAATGTGCAAAGACATTTGTGGGTAAATTCCACCCAATTTATCCAAGATTCAATATAATTCCAAGCAATTCGCCTACAGAGTTTTTCTTAAAACCTAAGAAACTGATTCTAAAATTCATATGGAAAGAAAAGTTGCAAGAATAACCAAGGTTACTTAGAAAATGTTATCTTTAATCTACTAAATACTAAGAAGTATTAAAAACTATAATAATTAAAACAAAGGTGGGGATAAGGGTTAATATTATGTGTTCCAACAATATTTAAATGATGAAACTAGCAAAAATGGGAGTTAAAGTGGGGAGTAAAATAAACATAGTGACAGTCTCATCTGAAATAGCTGGGAACAAAGGACATCATTTATAGTAATGTAAGCTTAAGTATTTTCAGTATAAAAAGGTAAAAAGAAAGAAATGTATTACTGATTAAATTGGGTGTTGGAGAAGAGAGGGTCAGAGGGCAAGGAAGACACAAGCTAATTAAATTGTTATTCATAAAAAAATTGTTATTCATAATAGGGAACCAAAAGAAGGAGCTAAGGGTATTACATAAAGATATGCATGCAAAGGGAACCACCAAAACAAGATATGGAAGCCTTCCTAAACACAAAGACAACCACAACAAAAACAAAAATGAACAAAGAAAGCAGACAGAGGAATGAAATGAACATATACACAAATATGCATACACACACATAAACATTCATACAAACATACACATAAAGTAATATAAAATAACAGAGACAAAACAGATCTCTCATATCAAAATATGGAAATGTGCTCACATGACTATTCAAAGCAACACACAACTCCATGCTATGGCAAGAGTTGTACCCACAGCAATGTGAATGATGAAGATTCTATATAAAGAGGTGGGCAAGAGTGTAGCTGACGCATGTCAGTGGAAATTGTGGGGTAGGCAACTCCAAGGACCCACTTCTCCACAGAGACATCAGAAAACTAAGCAAAACATTTAAGAATCAACTTTGTTGGGGGCTCAGTGGGTTAAAACCTCTGCCTTTGTGGCTCAGGTCATGATCCCAGGGTCCTGGGATTGAGTCCCGCATTGGGCTCTCTGCTCAGCAGGGAGCCTGCTTCCCTCTCTCTCTCTGCCTGCCTCTTTGCCTACTTGTGATATGTCTCTCTGTCAAATAAATAAATAAAACCTTAAAAAAAAAAAAGAAGAATCAACTTTGTTAACTCTGGAAAGCTAAGATTTATAGTATCCAAGCAAACCTTATATCAAGAAAAAGATAACCAAAATTGGTGGAAAAGATTTGTGATGTTTTCATCTGCCCTTGTCTCACCTACCTCTGTGGTATATCTATGGACTTGAAGATGGTATGTCATGTTCCCAGGGCAGGACTCTAGTGCCTGGTTCCAGAAGGAGCAGAACAAACCTTACTTGCAAAGAATTGTGTTTGTTTAGTCTAACCTGTCTGAAGGACTGACACAAGGTGCTTTGTTTTTATTTTGCTGAACTTGTAACTTGCTCAGGGTGAAAAAGTTGTGGACATTTCTTGAAAATATCATAAGGCAAATTAATAACCTGCATCGAGGTTGGGCCAATGACTATGATTGAAATATATGATACAGGGCCAAAATCCGAGGTGGAAAACCTGGGGAGAGAGTTTCTTTGGGAAATTAAGGGCATTCAAAAGGACCCTTGCATACTGGGAATTTAGAAATTCACGTGCATGCCCAGGGCAGAATATATGCCAGAAAAGACCTGAGAAGCCTTTAAGCTTTTGTGTCTGGTTAATCTCTTGCTTAACACAAAGAAGTGAAGACTTAAAGCAGAAGTGTAAATGGTCTGGCTAAACCTTTAGGAAATGCTCCAACACAGAGCATATTGCAAAAACTGGGAGATTCCTGAGTTTTTTTCTTTTATTTGTTCTTTTTCTCCTTTGTTTTTCTCGGGGGGGGGGGGGGCGGGTAGGGCTCCTGGTATTCAAGGAAATCTCTGTTAAAACACTAACTGAACACAAGATAAAGAAACAGACTTCAGAGGTCATACATGACTAAGAATACAGACTTTACAAAATAATTTAGGAAAGTTACCAAACAGCTACAGCCTATGGCAAGCAAGAAATACATACTCTGAGGAGAGTGAAAAACAATTCATAATTTCCAGAGTTACCACGTTATAAAATTGAAAGTGTATCTGTTGGGGTCCGTTATCAAAGGAACGAGACACTGAGACAAAGTGAAAGTTATGCAAAGCCTTATTCTATGCCAAGCATTAGAAATTAGACTGACCAGCCAGGGGAACAAGACTGAGACAAAGTGAAAGTTATATGAAGCTTTATTCTATGCCAAGCATTAGAAGTCAGACTGACTGGCCAGGGCCGCCTCCAAAGAGAGTGACCCCCTCCCGATCTCACGGGCTGGTTTTATAGGGCATAACCACAGACCCAAGGTGCGTGGCTTCTATTGTTAAGGCATTTACTCCCGGAATCGATACCCGGAACCATACCAGGAACTACTGGGGCGTTTATTCCCAGAATGAAGTCTGTGGATGTAAACAACAATATGGCTACCTAGGCAATATGGAGTTGCTCTGGCTAAGCAGGCCCTAATAGTTAAATAGGTTTTAACATTAAATTGGCCCTAACAGTAGCTTTCAATAAAAAATGATGAAGCATACAAAGGAACAAGAAAATATATCCCACTCATAGAATTAACAGAAACTATTCCCAAGGAGGTAAAGACATTGCAATTACCAGACAATGACTTAAATTTAAGTCTTTTTTTTTCAACTGTCTTAAATATGATCAAATTGCTAAAGTAAATCACAGACAAAGAGCTAAAGGAAACCAGAACAACAACATATGAACAAATAGAGAATATCAATAAAGACATAGAAATTATAAAATGGAGCCAAAGAGAATTTCTGGAGCTAATAGTGCAGTAAGTACAGTGAAGAACTTGCTAGAAGGCTTCAGTCTCTGATTTGAGCAGGCAGAAGAAAGAATCAACAAACTTTAAGATAAGCCCTTTGAAGTTATTCAGCCTGAAAGGCAGAAAGAAAAAAGAATAAAAATAAATAAATAGAGCCTAGGAGATGTGGGGTACTGTAAAGTATGCCAACGTGCACTTAATGGGAATCACAGCAGTGGAGAGAGAGAAAGGAGCAGAAAGAATATTTGGAGAAATAATGGCTGAAAACCTGCCAAATTTGATCAAAGATACAGATCTACATGCTCAAGAAGCTCCATGAACTACATGAAGGATACATGTGAAAAGATCCATTACAAGAAACATCATAGTCAAATTGTCAAAAGACAAACAAGAAGGAAACTTGAGAATGGCAAGAGAAAAGTGACTTGTCACATACAGAATACTCAGTAAGTCAATAGCAGACATATCATCAGAAATTATGGAGGACAGAAGAAAGTGCTGAAAGAAAAAGAATGTCAACCAAGACTTCCATATTTGACAAAATTATCCTTCAAAGATAGAGAAATTAGGGGCGCCTGGGTGGCTCAGTGGGTTAAAGCCTCTGCCTTCAGCTCGGGTCATGATCCCAGGGTCCTGGGATCGAGCCCCATATCAGGCTCTCTGCTCCACAGGGAGCCTGCTTCCTCCTCTCTCTCTGCCTGCCTCTCTGCCTACTTGTGATCTCTGTCTGTCAAATAAATAAATAAAATCTTTAAAAAAAAAAAAAAAGAGAGAAATTAAGACATTCCTAGATAAACAAAAGCTATGGCAATTTGTTGCTAGCAGACCCGCCCTACAAGAAATGCTCCCTTCTGGGCTGATATGAAAAGAAACTAGATAGTAACTCAAAGCCAAACAAAGAAATAAAAAACTTCAGGTACCTACATGGAAAAATATAAAAGCTAGTCCTCTGTGTTGTGTTTTCTTTGTAGCCTCTTTTTTTGTTTCCAACATAATTTAAAGGGCATATGTATAAAACAATAATTACAAATCTATCTTAATGGGCATACCAGGTATAAAGATCTCATTTATGACAACAACAGAAGAGGAGAGGTTGGAGCTTATAGGAACAGAGTGTTTATATGCTGTTGGACCTAAGCTGGTAACAATTCAAACTAGCCTGTTATAAATTTCGGATGTTAATTGTAGCCCCCATGGTAAACACTAAAACATATTCAAAAATACATACTTAAAAATAAATGAAAAGGGAATCAAAATGGTATGCTACAAAAAATCAGTTATACACATAAGAAGTCAGTAATGAAAAAAATGGAAGTGAAAAAAGGTATAAGACATACAGAAAATGAACAGCAAACGTGTAGGTTAGGCCTTCTTTATCAGTAACTACTTTTTTTTTTTTTAAGATTTTATTTATTTGACAGACAGAGGTCACAAGCAGGCAGAGAGGCAGGCAGAGAGAGAGGAGGAAGCAGGCTCCCTGGTAAGCAGAAAGCCCGATGTGGGGCTTGATCCCAGGACCCTGGGATCATGACCTGAGCCGAAGGCAGAGGCTTTAACCCGCTGAGCTACCCAGGGGCCCTCAGTAACTACTTTAAATGTAAGTAGATTAAGCTCTCCAATTGTTAGAATGTAGGCAATGTAACCTGTAGACCGAGAAGGCACTTTGAAAATTGAAGGAAGCCTCTCCATACCACTTACACGGATTTGTTCAGGGTAACTCCCTCCCAGGGTGGTCTGGAGGGCAGGCGCCCCAAGCAGGACCCAGTAATCCCTTGCCCATTTCCTGCAGCTGTTCTCCCCCTACACTCCACCTTCTTCTCTGGACGTTAATCCACCGCTTTCATGGAGCAAGGAGCATGGCGGTGAGGTCCTGGGTAGTTACCTAAAGGGGCATCATCTGTGCACCAGCGGGAAGAACAAGATGGAGGGCCAGAGATGAAGTCAGTTTGGCAGCAATCCTATATCAATCAAAAGACAGAGATTGGCAGAATGCTTAAAAAAATGAATAATCTACTCTATGCTATTCACAAAAGGCTCACTTTAGATCCAAAGACACAAAGTGTTTGAAAGTGAAAGGAAAAAAAATTTTAGCAAATGGTAACAAAAAGGAAGCTGGCGGGCTCTATCAGAAATATCTGAAAAATATCAGATAATATCAGGAAACAAAGGACTTTAAGTCAAACACTACTACAAGAAATAAAGATGAGTATTACATATGGATAAGAGGATCAATTCATTAAGAAATATCACATTACAAACATACAAACCAAACAAGAGCACCCAAAAATGTATGAAACAAACATTGATAGAATTTATGGGAGAAATAATCAGCTTTACACGAATAGTTGGAGACTTCGACACCCACTTTCGATTACAGATAGAACATCTAGAAAGAGTAAAGCAATAAAGGATTGTAACAGTCCATAAACCAACTAGACTTAACAGACACCTATACAACAGTCCACCCAGCAATAGCAGAAACACATTTTTCTCAAGTGCGCAGGGAACATTCACCATAATAGACCATATGTTAAGCCACAAAACACATTTTAATAAATTAAAAAGAGTGAAATTATACAAAGTGTCTTTTCTAACCACAACTGAGTGAAAGTAGAAATCAATAACAGAAAGGAAAGTGAAAAATTAACAAATACTTGGAAATTGAACAATACAATTTTGAACAATCAATGGGTCAAAAAAGCAATCACCAGGGAGTTTAGAAAATACTTGTGATTCATGAAAATGAGACTACAACATGCCAAAATTTACAGGTATAATGAAGGCAGTGCTCAGAGGGAAATCTATATCAGTAAATGTCTATTAAAAGAGAATAAACATCTCAAATCAATAGCCTAACTTGGCACCTTAAGAAACTAGGGAAAGAAGACCCACCTAGGGGTTCCTGGGTGGCTCAGTAGATTAAGGGGTTGACTTCAGCCAGGTCATGATCTTATGGGTCCTGGAATTGAGCCCCACATCTAACTCCCTGCTCAACGGGCAACTTGCTTGTGCTCTCTTATGCATGCTCTCTCTCCCTCTCTCAAATAAATAAAATATTTAAAAAAGGAAAATCAATCAACATAATAAACATTACTAAAATTACAGAAAAAAAAACTCAACATATGATCATCTCAATTGACATAGAAAAGACATTTGATAAAAGCCAACCCCCTTTTATGATAGAAACACTTGGAAAACTAGGGGTAAGAGGGAACTTCATTAGTATCATTAAGATCAGGAACGAGACAAAGATGCCCACTTTCACCACTGTTATTCAGCATTGCGCTAAAGATTCCATCCAGAGTAATTAGGTAAGGAGAAGGAATACAAGGCATCTTAATTGGAGAGAAAGGTAAAAATCTCTCTGTTCATAGAAGACATGATCCTAAATGTAGAAAATCTGAAAGAATCTACAAAAATGACTACTAGAGCTAATAAATATATTCAGCAAAGTTGCAGGATCCAAAATCAACATGCAAAATCAGCTGTAGTTCTATTTACCAGCAATGAACAACACATAAAGCAAATTAAGAGAATTCCTCTTTTCACAACATCCTAAAGAATAACATACCTAGGAATAAATTTAACCAAGAACGTGAAAGACTTGAACACTGAAAACTATAAAACAGTGTGAAAGAAATTAAACACCTAAATAAATGGAAAGAAAATCCATGTTCCTGGACTGGAAAACTTAATGTTATTAAGGTTGTAATACTACCCACAATGATCTCCAGGTTCAGTGCAGGTCTTATAGAAATTCCACTGGTGTTATTCCAGATTTGGAAATGCCAGTTCTCAAATTCATATGGAATTATAAGGACCCTGGATAGCGAGAACAGTCTTGAAAAAGAAAATTGGAAAACTCATTTCCCAATTTCAAAACATATTGCAAAGCAATGGTAATGAAATTCTGGTAGTCCTGTAAGGGCATGTCTATATACAGATAGGTAGATGAGTGGAATAGAATTGAGACCGCAGGGTTGCCTGGGTGGCTCAGTTGTTAAGTGTCTGCCTTTGGCTCAGGTCATGATCCCAGGGTCCTGGGATGGAGCGCCACCAGGAAGCCTGCTTCTTCCTCTCCCTCTGCTGCTCCGCTGCTTGTGTTCCCTCTCTCACTGTGTCTCTCTCTGTCAAATAAATAAATAAAATCTTAAAAAAAAAAAAGAATTAAGAATGCAGAGATTAACCCATATGTCTATTGCCAGTTGATTTCTACAAGAGTGCCAAGACCACTCAACAGGGAAATAATAAGAGTCTTTTCAGATGATGGGGCAGGGACAAGTGGATATCACATACAAAAGAGTAAAGACTGGCCCTGAACTCATAGCTTGTATAAAAATCAACTCAAAATGGGTCAATGATCTAAGTATAAGAGTTTAAAACCAAAAAATCTTATAAAAATGCATAGGAGTAAGTCCTCATGATCTTGTATCTTGCAGTGAATTTTTAGATAATACTAAGAGCACAGGTAACAAAAGAAAAAATAGGTAAATTGGACTTTGTCAAAATTAAAAGTGCATCAAAGAACATTATCAAGAAAATGAAAATTAAGCTATAGCACTGGAGAAAATCTTTGCAAATCCAAAAGGGTTTACTATCCAAAATAGACTAAGAACCTTGAAATTCAGCACAAAAAGGTCAACAACCCAATTTAAAATTAAGGACTTGAATAGACATTTCTCCAGAAAAGATATACAAATGGCCGACAAACACACAAAGATGTTTAGTTTCATTAGTCATTAGGGAAATGCAAAATCAAAACAATGAGATACCACTTCACAAAAAATAGAATGAGTATCATTAAAAAAAAACAACCCCAAAACCAGAAAATAAAGTGTTAGAGAAATTGGAACCCTAGTACTCAAAAAGTTCAACACAGAATTATCATATGATGCAGCAGTTCCACTCCTAGTTATATACTCAAAAACATTGAGAATACGTACTTAAACCAATACAGGTACATATATATTCATAACAGTGTTATATATGTAAGTCCAGAGACAGAGATGGGGAAGACCAAAAATAAACATATCGACAAATGAATAGGTAAGTAAACTGTGGTATATACATACAATGCAATACTTTGCAGCCATAAAACGAAATGAAGTACTGGTTTATACTACAACAGTAGATAACTTTAAAACCATTATGCTAGGGGAGCCTGGGTGCCTTTGGCTCAGGTCATGATCCTGGGGTCCTGGGATTGAGCCCCTGGTCAGGCACCTGCTCAGTGGGGATTCTGCTTTGACTCTGATCCTCTGATTCTTCCCCCTGCTCATGCTCTCTCATTCTCTTTCTCAATTGAATTAAAAAAAAAAAAAAGAACGAAAAAAACTCAAAAAACATTATGCTAAGTGAAAGGAGCCAGTCACCAAAGCTCATATATGGTTTTATTTATATAAAATATCTGGAATAGGAAAATCAGAGAGACAGAAAACAGACTGATGGTTGCCAGGGGCTGGAGGGAGAAGGAAATGGATGAGTAAATGCTTAATAGCTAAGGGGTTTCTTTTAGGGGTGTTGAAATGGATCTCCTGGGATTTTTGTCAATTTTTTTTCCAATAGAAAAACTGGTAAAGGGACATAAAATTGGCCCTTAAGTATATGAAAAGATACTCAATCTCTTTCATTATAAGATAATTCTAAGCCAAACCTACACTGAGATAATATTTTTCACCTTTCAGATTAACAAAAATTCCAAAGCTTAAAAACACACTGTATTGGGGGTACAAGGGTGGCACAGTTGGTTGAGCATCCAACTTTTGCTTTTGGCTCAGGTCATGATCTCAGGGTGGTGAGCTCAAGCCCAGGGTTGGGCTCCACACTCAGGGCACAGGCCTCTTAGAGTTTCTCTCTCTCCCTCTGCCCACCCCCACACCCTGCACTTGGTGTGTGAGCACTCTCTCTAAAATAAATAAATATATCTTTAAAACAACAACAAAAAAAACCACTATTGGTAAGACTGGGTGGGAACAGACACTAAAATATTACTGGCGAGAGGGCAAAATCCTACAACCCCCATTCTGTTAATACATCTCATTTCTTGGATGTACTTTTAAATGAAAAAAGGTGCAAAATAATGTATGTAGTTTGCTCTATTTTGTGTAAGGGAGAAGGAAGATAAGAATATGAGTGGTTTTGTTTGTTTGTTTCCTTGTATTTGCATTGAGAAACACAGGAAGCACAAACCAGAAACTAATAAATGTGGAAATACAGCTAACTGTAGAGGTAGATTAGATAGTGGGAGGCTTCTTAGGGCACTGTTTTAAATGTTGAATCCCTGCACCTCAACAACACTGGTATATGGTAGGTCTTTAATGAATATTGAATATTGAATGAATGAATGAATGAATGAATGGACGAATGGATGAATGATGTTATATATGGCCTTAAAGAGTAGAGCTTGGACCAATGGGTTGGGAAGTAGATGAAGATTCTAGCTCAGCATCAGGAAGATCTTTCTTTCTTTTGAGTAGGCTCTACACCCAACAGAGGGCTCAGACTCATGACTCTGAGATCAAGAGCTGAATGGTCTACCCACTGAGCTAACCAGGAGCCCCAGGAAGATCTTTCTAATAAGGCAATCAGAGTGGAAAGAGGCTGCATTGGGAAGCACTGGGTCTTAAAGCTGAGTTTAAGTAAGAATTTTGGGTGGGTTGGGGGCAGAATTTAAAACCAGATTCCTAGGACCCTTAGAATTAATCAGAATCCCTGGAGGTATAACCCCAAATTTGATTTTAAAGCTTCTCAAGAAATCCTGGTGTAATCAGACTAGCACCAATCATTCACTTATTTATTCAGGAACTATACACTGAGCCCTTACTATATTCCAGGCTGCTGTGCAAGGTGACGAGGATAGAGCGAGGAATCAGACAGACATTGTTTCAGCCCTAATGAGACTGACACTCTAGGAGGAAGAGACACAGGCAACAAATAAATGGACAAATAAACCAGCAAATTCAGGTAGTAATATATGCTATGATGAAGATGAAATAGGGTGAAGGGATAGAGAGTTTAGCTACAGAATGTAACAGGTGGTTGGTACTTCAGCTGGGAACTATGAAGAAGGAGCTATAGTCATGTGACCATGTGAGCAGAAAGTGCTCTAGACAGAGGGAGCAGAGCTCACAGGCTCTGTGGCCACCGGAGAGGACATGTATTAATAAGATCTAAGAGGTGGGCAGGGAGCAGGTGAGAAAGGGCCATGTAGACCAGGGGAGGGAGCTGGATTTTTATTTGAAGAGTAATGTAAAGTCCTGGAGTTCAGGAACCATGTTAGTGGGATTCAAGCAGTCCAGGAGTTGAAACCAAGACCCAGGTCAGCTAATTTCAGTTCCCATCTTCCATTGGTACAGGTATGTGTCTTTTTCTCCAGAGGGCCAAGATTCTTAAAATTGTATATCCCCAATAGCATCCAAGGGTGTCTTAAATATAGTGAGTGGCCAGTGGTTGCTGAATAAGGTGATAAATTCAGATATTCTGAAAAATCAGAAAATAAAATCAAAAGAAGGCATCTTGTCCAGATTTCCACACAGTCTCTATGGATTGCCCGAGTGCCATTAGTAGGAGCTCACTATCCCAGTAATTTACCACTTTCTAGTGAAATTGCTAGTTTGAAAGATCTATCTGATTTAAATACATGCAAATAATTATCTTTAATCCAATAAAATTAGGCCAAATTAGTGAATATATGCAAAACTTCTGAAAAGTTGGCTTGCAATTTTAAAAAAGTTGTGTAATTTATTTTATTATTTAAAATATTTTATTTATTTATTTGAGAGAGCTCGAGCACAGGAGTTGGCGGGGAGGGGCAGAGAGGGAGAAGCAGACTCACACTGAGCAAAGAGCTCCATCCAAAGACCCCTATATTATGACCTGAGCTGAAAGCAGATGCTTAATAGCTTGAGCCATCCAGGCTCAAGTTGTATAATTTAATGAATGTCTACTTATCTGCAATACTCTTAAGTATTGCCTTAAAAGTAAAGGGACATTTTAAATACTAACTCCAAAGCATGCCATTTTAAGGGTCCCTAACTTATATAATGTGTATGATAAACCACTTAAATGTTCATTAGTAACATGGCCATCTTACACTTTCAAACTTAGAACTAGGGACGCCTGGGTGGCTCGGTTGGTTAGGCGGCTGCCTTCGGCTCAGGTCATGACCCCAGCGTCCTGGGATCGAGTCCCACATCAGGCTCCTTGCTCGGCAGGGAGCCTGCTTCTCCCTCTGCCTCTGCCTGCCACTCTGTCTGCCTGTGCTCACTCTCTCTCTCTCTCTGACAAATAAAATTTTAAACAAAACAAAGCAAAAAAACCCTTAGAACTAAGAGCTGAAAACCACTGAAACAAGCATTTGTTGGTCATGAATGTTCAAAAGTACACTAGGAATTCACAAAACTTGTAGGGTCAGTTCCAGATTGGGTACCACCTAGCTGTGGGCAGGCTTCTTCACCTGTCTGGGTCTCAGTTTCTTTGTCAGTAAAATAAGAGAGTTGGACAAGATCATCAATAGGGCTTTTTAGTGATCAAAAAATCTATTGCAGTATATTCCCTAAGACAAAATGGAAAAAGGTAAAGCCCTTGAAACAAGGGTTGTTCATCATTCATGAACACAGAAACAAATTTCACCTGCGGTATTGGAAGTTGGGGAGAACAGCATTTTCTTTCTTTTTTTTTTTTTTAAAGATTTTATTTATTTATTTGAGAGAGAGGCAGTGAGACAGCATGAGCGAGGAGAAAGTCAGAGGGAGAAGCAGAGTCCCCATGGAGCTGGGAGCCCGATGCGGGACTCGATCCCGGGTCTCTGGGATCATGACCTGAGCCGAAGGCAGTCGTCCAACCAACTGAGCCACCCAGGCGTCCTGAAAACAGCATTTTCTAAAGCAGCCAGACAGAATGGTTTACAGGTGAAAAATTAAGCCCAAGGCGAGCCACCTCTGGAGGAGAATGGGGGTCAAAGATCAACAGTTGGGTTCAAGTGTTATTTGCATTTTTGGGCGAACATCTGGTGTGGCTTTGGTGTGAGCAAGCATCCTCCTTCCAAAATAGCTTAAGTGGAAAGCTTTAATAATTCATTACATTCCTGGTAAGTGTGTTGAAATCTGATTTTTTGATAAAGATATACCCAGAAAGCATAACGCATAAGGAAACATTGATTAGTCACAAAACCAGATATGAGTCTTACAGTAATCATTGATGAAGAAATATTTCTAGCTCACAAATACAATGACGAAACCAGCAGCTATCCTGTCTGTTCCTAGATTTTCTTATACTTGAGCATGACTGCTAATTCTGTATAAATACAAGTAGAAAAATAGCTTTTGGGAATCTTAAATCAAAGCCTATTTTCTGCCACTACCCACCTACAACCATCTGCTAGACTACAGATTAAAGAAGATGACAGCAACCCTCTAAGGATGCTTTGAAAAGAAAACCAGTTTCAGAAACCATAGGTCAAGCATTTTAAGCATAATTAGACTATTTTAGACTCCAAGTCTGTTTGGCTAGTAAATCCAAGATAAATGAAACTATGTTTAGTGATCACCATGTTTCAGTTTAAAATAACCATAAAAAGAATAAAAAATAAGAAGGAAATCTCTTGATTCTGTTTGATGGCACTAATTGTTATTCATTCACTTATTTGTTCAACAAATATTTCAGCAACTACCACGTACCAGGCTATGTGCCAAGCACAGGAGATTAAACAGAGAGGAAGTGCCTGTCATCATGAGGCTCATGAGGCAGCGAAGGGACTAGTAAGCAGACAAATAATACAATTAAAAATATTTCCTTTGTATCACTCATAGATAAGGAACCGGGACAGAGAACACCAGAGGATGGCCAGAGGGCATCTCTCTGACGAGGGGGACCCTCTAAGCCCAAAATATAAGAAGAAGCTAATAGGCAGAAAGGAGCATTCTAGACAGTTGTGTCCACATACAAAGGCACTGAGGCAGGAAATCATTTGTTAAAGTCAGGATTGGATCTACCAGTGGTGGCTGGAATGTGGTATGGCGAAAAAGTAATATGAGCTAGGAGAAGAAGGCAGAACAAGACACAGAAGATCTTAGAATCTTGGTAGTTATGGTAGTTAAAATCATTGGATTTCAACTGTGTAGAGAGCAAAATGGAGTCTCTCCTATCAAGCAGGGGCCTGTGTCAAGTAATGACCCACACAGTTAAGGTACTGCAGCTAGGAGATCTCACTGGGACCAATGCTCACACCCCAGAACTGATAATAAGCAGACCCAGAGGAGGTCTGCACAGACCCAAAACTGATTAAATCCCTTTGAAATGGGAAGGGAAGGATTTGGGCAGCAAACTGTCAGACTCTTTGGACATGACCCCTCTATGTCTGACTTATAAAAGGCAGCCGCTGAAAGCTCTGCCCGATGGATCTCTGAACAGAACCAAGATCCTTCTTGCTTGAACATTGGAAGCAGTGAGTACAGAGAGCTGACCCGGGGCCAGACTGAAACCTTACCTCAACTGCACACCCCCAGACTGACTTTACTTTGGTTTGTTCACTTCCTGCGCCGTTCTGTTATGTTGTTTGTTGTGCAGCTTGTCTTCTGTCCTGCTCCATGTGCTGTGGAAGAAGCCAAGTTTAATCCCATGGTGAATTGTCACTGAGTCTGGAATCCTGAACCTGCTTTGTCATTGTGATTTAACTTTGCTTTATGATTGAATAAAGCTGATGTTGTGGAAAGACACAATTCCTGCGCGTTCCTTCATGGTGTGCTCATGATAAACCATAATGGGAAACAATGGGAAACTTTAGAAGACAACTGAGATCATCTGATTTTTAAAGGATCTTCCTTGTCGTGTTCTGATCTCAAAGGGAAGGCTGTCAGCTTTTCCCCATTGAGGATGATATTCACTGTGGGTTTTGCATAGATAGATTTTATGAAGTTAAGGAATGTTCCCTCGATCCCTATACTTTGAAGGGTTTTAATCAGAAACGGATGCTGTATCTTGCCACATGCTTTTTCTGCATCAATTAAGAGGACCATGTGGTTCTTCTCTCTTCTCGTACTGATTTGTTCTATTACACTGATTGATTTGCAAACGTTGAACCACCCCTGCAACCCAGGGATAAATCCCACCTGGTCATGGTGGATAATCTTTTTTTTTTTTTTTAAATTTATTTATTGGTCAGAGAGAGAGGGAGAGAGAGCGAGTGAGCATGGGCAGAGGCAGAGGGAGAGGGAGAAGCAGGCTCCCCGCCGAGCAAGGAGCCCGATGTGGGACTCGATCCCAGGACGCTGGGATCATGACCTGAGCCGAAGGCAGCTGCTTAACCAACTGAGCCACCCAGGCGTCCCAATGGTAGATAATCTTTTAAATGTACTGTTGGATGCCCACTCTCACCACTCTTGTTCAACATAGTGTTAGAAGTCCTAGCAACAGCAATCAGACCACAAAGAGAAATAAAAGACATTCAAATTGGCAACGAAGAAGTCAAACTCTCTCTCTTCACAGATGACAGTATACTTTATATGGAAAATCCAAAAGACTCTACCCCCAAACTACTAGAACTCATACATCAATTCAGTAACGTGGCAGGATACAAAATCAATGTACAGAAATCAGTTGCTTTCTTATACACTAACAATCAAAATACAGAAAGGGAAATTAGAGAATTGATTCCATTTACTATAGCACCAAGAACCATAAGATACCTGGGAATAAACCTAATCAAAGAGGTAAAGGATCTGTACTCGAGGAACTACAGAACACTCATGAAAGAAATTGAAGAAGACACAAAAAGATGGAAGACCATTCCATGCTCATGGATCAGAAGAATAAACATTGTTAAAATGTCTATACTGCCTAGAGCAATCTATACTTTCAATTCCATTCCCATCAAAATTCCACTGGCATTTTTCAAAGAGCTGGAGCAAACAATCCTAAAATTTGTATAGAATCAGAAGAGACCCTGAATTGCTAAGGAAATGTTGAAAAAGAAAAACAAACAAAACTGGGGGCATCACGTTGCCTGATTTCAAGCTTTACTACAAAGCTGTGATCACCAAGACAGCATGGTACTGGCACAAAAACAGAGACATAGACCGATGGAACAGAGTAGAGAGGCCAGTTATGGACCCTCAACTCTATGGTCAAATAATCTTTGACAAAGCAGGAAAATATACAGTGGAGAAAAAAAGATAGTCTCTTCAATAAATGGTGCTGGGAAAACTGGACAGCTATGTGTAGAAGAATGAAACTTGACCATTCTCTTACACCATACACAAAGATGAACTCGAATGGATAAAAGACCTCAACATGAGGCAGGAATCTCTCAAAATCCTAGAGGAGAACATAGGCAGTAACCTCTTCGACATCGGCCACAGCAACTTCTTTCAAGATATGTCTCCAAAGGCAAAGGAAACAAAAGTGAAAATGAACTTCTTGGGATTTCATGAAGATCAAAAGCTTCTGCACAGCAAAGGAAACAGTCAACAAAAGAGGATCCCACGGAATGGGGAAAGATATTTGCAAATGACAGTACAGACAAAGGGCTGATTTTTAAAGGATCACATTTGCTGTGAGTGAACTGACTGGAACTGAGCAAGAATGGAAGTGGGGAGAAGGGTCATGAGACTGCCACCCTGCAGGAGACGACAAGATAGTGGCGATCTGAACAAGGAGAAAAATGGATGGACACCATGTACATTGTGGAGCTCATGTCAGAAGACTTGTTTGATGGATTGGAACAGGGCTGGGATGAGGAAAGGGAGGAATCAAAATGGTTAGGTGTGTGGTGGTGCCATAGCTGAGAGGGTAGAGCCTGGGCTGTGTGGACGTGACCTGAGGAGGTGGTGGAGGCTGATGTGGAAGTATGCAGGCAAGACGTGTTTTGGCATGTCTATGAGACTTGAAAGTGCTGATGTCAACAGAGCCTTGGATTTGGAAGAGTGGAATTTAGAGCAGAGTTCTATGATAAAGATTAAAAATTTAAAATCTCTAGGATAAAAATAGTATTCAAATCCATGGCAGAAAGTAGTACACAGAAGCAAAGAGGTCCTGGGAAAGAGAAGGTCCAATGCTGTGTAATGTTATGCAAGCAAAATTCTCCTCAACGGCTTCCTGAAGACAGTAACTTTGTTCTTGTAGTCAAATACCAGAGTAGTAGTATACAGTTGGAAAGTGGTTGCTGACAGCCGAGGTCTAGAGGACCCGAAGACCTCTAACACTGGAGTGAACGAGTGTTTGAAAAGAGGTTGTTAGATCATTATGGAGATAATTTTCTCTGAGCACGATAATATTCTGGAGGTGGTTAGATTAGAATTTAGACTTCTTGAAATGGGGAAGTATGAGGTATATTTACCAATTGCTGTAGAGAATTTACATAACCACCATGTTAATTTGAGAACTCTAAGACAGAATTATTTTTTTAAGGCATACAATCTGAAAACATTAAAAGAGAGGGGAACAGCATTTGTTATAAGGAATACTTCATATTTAGCAGTGGCCATGGCGTTTGCTCAGTGAGAGGCATTCTTCATATTTCTTTGGAGCTAATGGGACTAGGGAAATTTTTTAACCCTCCTTATTTGATAACTAAGAAAATCCCTTCTGAGCTTTTTAGTAAAGTTACTTGTCTATGATTATAACTAGTATACAGAAAGATCAGACTGGTCAATCCTAACTTTACCTCTAACCAACAAACACCATCTGTTGAATTTACAAACAAGAAAACCCAATCCACGAACTGATCACATGAACAGACAAAAGAACTAACACAAAAAATACTGGTATCCCGACCTACTTTTGGAAATCTTGATTCCACCAGCCTGGGATGAGACCCCCACACATCTGCATTTTTCAAAGCTCTCTGAAGTGCTTGTGGTGGCTAGAAGTGCTGGAAAGGACTTGAAGTCAGGCTTTCTCCTCGTGTCATCACTTTTCATCTCTCTGCTGAACTCTCACCACCTCTTACTTCTTTACCCAAATACTCACATCTACCCACTTCCACTCTATCTCTGCATGGTTCTTCCGAAGGAAATTAAAAGCCCTTGGATCACAGCTCCTCCTCCCCGATTGCTACCTGTCTCTTCTGTTCCTTCCCACTCCTCTGGCCACATGGAGCCTGAGGTTTGACTGTTCACTCTTCTGCTATTCCTCCTCTTTTTCTACCTGATCTCATCCACTCCAGTTTCCACAAGGCTTTCACGGTGATGATGGCCAACCTTATGGCCAGACTGGACCTGACCTCCTGCCTAACACCCAGAACTGTGCAATTTATGATTTATAAAATGGCAAAATGTTTGCACTACAGTGTACCTTAAGTGTTCATTAAAAATATGTTGTTCTTTTGAAGTTAATCCAAGATACTGAGATGGGGGAAGGCAGGGAGAGAAATCAGTGGGCCAGGGCTAATCCAATTACACCAGTGGGACAGATATGCCTGCGGGTGGCCCTGTAATTTTCCTCTCCTAGTATCTCTGTGTAATTCCCTCCTCTTGAGTGTGAGCAAGGCCTATGACTTGCTCCTAACAGAGCAGAGCAAGTGAAAGAATTATACAAATGTGATTAAGATCCTTAATCAGTTGACTAAATTAAAGCAGATCAGGCTGCATGAGCCTGAGCTTATCAGACTTGGCCTGTCAAGATGGTCTAGTCTTCTCTGAAGCAGGGACTTCACATAGCAGACACTCTTCCATTGCTACCTTCGAAGAAGCAAATCGCTATGAGTTCTATAGCCACAAGGAGATGAATTCTGTCTACAACCCGAGGGAGCTTAGAAGTGGATTCTTCCCTACTTGAGCTTCCAGATGTGAACAAAGAGCAGCTCCACCTTCATTTTAGCTTGCTCCTCACATACATGGTTTGTTTGTAATATTTATTCCTCAGCAGATCGCATAGATGCCATGTTGAAAACTGAGATCCTGCATCTTGGTTACCCCTACTCTGGGCTCATGTGGCCCCTGGCCAAAAGCTACTTATGGCAGTGAGAACAGCACATGAGACAGGCATCAGTAAGACAGAAACTGTGTGTGCATGCCATGACCTCCAGTGCCTCTGGCACTGAGCAGAGGAAGAACACATTGTTCTTCTATGCACCAATGGTTAAAGGTTTTCAACATTGGCAAAAGGAAAATGTGATTGTTGTAGAATATGCTGTTGACTAAATCAATAGTTTGTATACTGAAGGTGGAATAATTTTGTGATTGGAGTCAACCTCTTTTGTTCTAGCAATAAAGGTAATTGCAGAATCGTGGGCTTTCCTGAGGATAATGTTCTCTCTGAGGAAGGGTCAATGTTCAGAGATATTTTGTCACCTTGACTTGCAATAGTATTCTAATCAGTTAGCCAGTCCAGTAGGGGTTTTGTTCAAATACACAATGATATTACAAGGGAGAGTTCATGAACATAACATCTGAAGTAAGCAAATACTTAAGTACATGCAGAACTCTTAGTCTTAGTATGACACAGAAGACCTCATTTGGAGAAAGCCCAAGCCTAAAATTTGGTACCAAGTAAGTCATTGCTGGAGCAATATGTGGCTTAGTGTTAACCTCCTCCTTCTCTGTGTTTAAATTTCAAGCTTTGCAGTAAGCCACAGCTAAAAAGCTCAAAGCCCGTTTGAAATTAAACAGTTCCCCTTCAGATAATGGGAATGGAAAAGGCATGGTTGGAAGGTATATAAGGTCTGACTTGTTACTGATTCTTTTGAATACTGCTGCTAAATTAATGGATAGTGAAAGTAACAGGGACGGTGATTTTTCTGGAAGTAAGGGAAGTGGGAGATTTGATCTCTGTAGTATCAGAGGTGGTGGAGATATTACAGATGACCTAATTCTACCCATTCATCTTCTGATCCAAGTTCAGAGATATGAAGATATTAAAATCACCTGCCAATTAAATGGTAGAGAAAGGATTAAAACCACACTCACTAAATTCTGTTCTGATAAATTCTGATGTTCTACTGTACTGTGTTCTGTCTTGTTTTCTTCACTGAAAACTCGTTTTCTTCACGGTCTTGTTTTCTTCAGACACCTCTGAAAAATAATAGATTCCTTGTGACTTTTGGAGACCCGTAGTCACTGAAGCTAGCTAGAATTATGGGTTCCACAAACTCAGCCACTTTACATGATGGAATACAATTGCTCAGAAGTGATGACATTAATGACTTAAAAAAAGCAGCTCTGGAGTAACTGTATGCTCAGCCTTAGCTCCCACATCATTTAGCTCCTTGGGGAGAAAACAATGGGACATGGGCCATACTAAGCCCTTCACCAAGTTCGTAAGTAAGTGGCCTCCTTTCTGGAATTTTGGGAACTTGCTTGTCTTAAAGATTTTTGTTTATTTGACAGAGAGAGAGATCACAAGTAGGCAGAGCGGCAGGCAGAGAGAGGGGGAAGGAGGCTCCCTGCTGAGCAGGAAGTCCAATTCTGGGCTCGATCCCAGGACCCTGAGATCATGACCTGAGCCGAAGGCAGAGGCTTAACCCACTGAGCCACCCAGGCGTCTCAGGAACTTGCTCATCTTTCAGATGGGGAAACCAAGGTCCAGAAGAGGCTAAAATTCAGCCAAGTCCTTGCCCAGATCTAGCTCCCAAGGCCCTGTGCTGATTGAGAGCTCTAAGCACTTACTGGCTAAGTCTGGCTGATGGAGGATAAATGGATTTGGGCTTGCTTGGTGGATGGCTAGAAGCCAAAGTTGGATCTAATGCACTCAGTCTTGGAAACACAAACAAAACATTGATTGCCTGGTGGTGTAAGAGTGGGGGAGGTTGCTTTCTAAATAAGGTTGAGGCTCTGCTTGCTACAGATGCTGCCAAGTGGACTGAGAAGTACAGTAAGTACTTCCTTGAAGAGAACTTCTTCCACTAAGATGGGAAGCAGTGGCTGGAAGTGTGGTGACTACCTAAATTTAATTCCTGGCTCAGTAACTTACCAACTATGTGACATAGGGCAAGTTGTTTGATTTCTCCAAGCTTCACTTCCCTGATCTGTAAAATGGGGATATTACTGGTACTTACATAATTGTTAGAACAAAATGAAAAAAATCACTAAAACTACATGCTCCATGATGTTAGACATGAGTATATTCCAATTAATAATGAAAAAACCCTCCTGCCTTAACATAATAGTAAATTTCTTGAAATACACTTAACTTTCTGAAATTTAATAGTTTGCCAAGTTAGTTAAGGAATGAGACATTTCTGTCAGAAGTATATTAGTGATCAAAAAAATCTGTTCAAAATATAGCATTACATTCAAATATAGCAGTTTATACTAGGGGCAAGTCTCTAAAATGTTGGTCTTCCTTACTGTTCTTCTTCCCACAGAAAAACCAACCTTGGTAATAAACACTAAATACTAAGTGCAGGTGGAAATACTGTACCTCCCTATTTTTAAAAAAGAATGTGTGTGTGTGACATATGTAATTTTGTAAATGTGTCCTCCAGATATTTTTCCTTTGGTCTTTTGCCAAAAAAAGGTATGTAAAACATACTCAAATATACTTACAGCCACATCATAATAACTGGTCATAATGATTATCTTGTAAGTTTATATAAATATTTCTATCTATATCAAATTATAAGATACCCCAGAACATGAGTTATCCTTTTGTTTAAAAACAAAAAAGCCCAAAAGACCCAACCTATTGATCCCAGCAAAAACAAAAACCCCACTCTCCAAGGTCTCTAGAAGGTTACTGAACCACAAGTACCGATACTAGTTTTCTCAGAAAACCAAGGTATGGTGGTATTGCCCAGTGGAGGGCCAGTGCAAAGACAAACAGTTCTTTAATAAGGTGAAAGTAAGTATTTTGTCACTTAAAAGTTTTTGAAAAGAACTGGAAAAATGTGTGTGCAAGTAACTGAAATGCCATCTGTGAAACAGTTACAACCACCAAAATAAGGAAGGCTTATTTTTCTATTTTACTTCAAAAGGAACAAGTAAATTGGTCACCAGTTTTTGATAAGTTCTGGATTTGCCACATTTCCAGAAACTGTACAAATGGATAGTTCTTTTGTTTTACTTCAATTATTTATAACATGTATATCACATAAGGCAAATTCACTTCATGCTTTACTTAGTAAAATGGAAAAAAAAGCTTTCTCCAAAATTGGCACTAAAGTTGTTAAGTTCTTAATAGCAAGGAGATACATCCAACTAAAAGCAGAATGAACAGAGTCATAATACAAATCAAATCAAAATTATTTCCTTTATAGCATCAGCAATGAGTAACTCCAGAGGTAGTATGGCAGAAACGAGCATGGATCCTATCAGGTCACAACCCATGAAGAAATTAAATTTATTTTTTTCTGTGGTTTTGACCATAAATTGCTTTACACATTTAGGACCTGAATAAAAACCACTCTCAGCAGAAATCTTGGCCCATTAATTCAACTGACATATCAATTTACAACTTTCAGGACTGCAGATATAAAAAATGTAAAGTATAAAATTATGTAATTTTGAAATGGTTTTAATCATATTCATTAAAAATATTTACATTTCCCAGTACTTACTTGACAAAACCCCCTTGCAATATAATTCTACTCTAAACTTTTATTTATAAAATGAGGCTCATTTATGAGAGTTCCATGAATGTTATACTGCAAATTGCTTACATTCCGTAAAATATTTTAAGAACTTTTCATATCAAAGGTAGTTTATATTGGATTATCTGAAACCCAATAGTGCCCACAGATGAGCTTCTTATAATTCTTTTCATTAATGCTTGGAAAGCACTGTGAAAATGAAAAGTGCTGTTAAGTGCTATCATCTCCCTTAAGTTTTCACTTATATTGTGTGCACATTGTGAAATAAACACATATGCAGCATGTCCATGTTTTGATATGTATTTTTATTTCCCTGCAGTTTTCACTTATCAAGAACAAGTAACAGGGAAAGTTGTCTGAACTAGTGCATAAACAAACATTCTGAAACACCACTACACGTATCTAATTTACAAGAACCGTATAAAAAAAGTCACTAAAACACTACACTATGAAGGTGTCCAACGATTACAGTCAGACTTTTTCCAACCCGTTACTTGCCTTGTAGCCACAGGAAAACTCTCCAAAATTGAAAAGACAATCTTGCCACAACCCTCCCCCCCTCCCAACACCTGGGATGGCTCGATATCTAGACTTCCAATAATTATTGCAATGATATGATGCAATACATACCTGGTAAAATATCCTTTATGTGGTGTGTTACAGTTTTAAAGCCAGTTAAAATATGCAGTCTTCAGATAAAATGTAATCCTTGAAAAATTTTCTTATCTGCACAGTTTAAATGTGCTAATGCATAATTTTTCCTAGTCCGTTTTTCCTTTGTAATTATTTTTTATAAACTGGTATTATAAATAGAAATATACATTCAAAATATATGGAAAAGTGAGTTACTACATTAAATTTGCATGTATCGATCCATCCCTTTCCCCTGCACAGTAATAGAAAATACTATTTTGCCTTGAACTTCATATTTGACAGTGAAATGCCACTAGTATTTACCAAAAAGTCCATCTAGTCAAATTGTGAAACAAAATGAACCAAGTGAAAACTTTACAGTTCCTTTAGAAAAAAATTACAAGAATTTCATTTCCTAGCTATGAATCTTTAACTTTTTAGACACAAAGTTGGATTTATTTTTACAAGATACAAAATGTAAACATGGCAAAATAAATAGTTAAAACAAGTGATGCAGGATCCCATTTCATGCTCATGATCCCATTAAAGAATTATTTTTTAAAATCCATTCAGTTGCAAATTCAAGTGCAAAAGCATGATGATGAATATCTACTATTCAAGTAACAGAAATAATATTGATGATACAAATAAACTATTTTACAAGGTAGTGATTTTCCCAATTTTACAAAATATACATCATATATCGATTTAATATCCGATATATTGTAGTCCATTTAGGTCCACTGTTACACTCTGTGATCCACAGAGTGTGTCGCCTTTTGCATTCAGCTGGAATATGAATGACTGCACACCATCAGCACAGGTCAAAAGCCACATGTTTTAGGTTATGTCACTTCCATTGCTACTGTTGTCTCTGCTATTCCATTTAAGCCCAATCTTTCAGGTTCATGGTTCTCTCTAAAAAAAGGCCAAGAGTAAAATAAACATTAGTGCTCTCTAGAATGTATTAGCAGTATTTACAGACACTTTTTATGTAACTACAACTAAACATGTACTTCACAAGAGTATTTCCCATTTTTATCATTCCTATATAGGAATGAGGGCAAGTTTTTTTTTCAGCTAAGAAATCTTATTAATTTGTAATTACTTGATTATAACTGTTTACTTAGGAAACACAGTAATTTAACACAGTATTTTAGTAGAAGCCAATGACAAACTACTCATGAAATGTAACACAGGATCATCCAAGTTTTTTATAATAGATGAAGCATATAATGCTCAAAAAGAATTAGAAGCACAGTATTACTTTATATTATACTTTAATTTTATAGGTTTAAGGTCATGTAGTTATTAATTTATGCACCTCAACTGTTTTGATGCACTGTTCTCATGTATTAGTATCAGAGAGAAATATAAAAACATACCCTGAAATATATTATCACAGATTTAGCTAATCTCAGAATATTCTCAATTTTAATATATAGAGAGAATAACTTACTTTCCCTTTGTGTGTCATACTGAAGGGAACACAAATTTTGATTTGAAAATAAAAGCTCTTACATGGAAGTAATAACAACTCCTCTAACCTTCCCAACCGTCTATGCTACAAAAAAGTAACAGAAGACTGAAGCTTCTAAAATATTTTTTGATGTATTTCTTGGGGGTTTATTGTTTTTAATTTGATATGTTTTTCCCCCTTGTTTTTAATACTTTTATATGACTGTCATTTAAGCATCCTACTCGTGACCTCAAACAAAAGAATCTAAATCAAAGAACTCGACACTAAGCAGATCTCAGTATCTGTTTAAAAAGCAAGTCATTCAATAAACATCTATTGCTTGGGCAGTTAAAAAAAAAAAAAGTCTTTTTCCTCCTACAGGATAGCCAGCAGAGAAGGATAGATAGTACTGGAAACACACACACACACCTTGCTATGCTGCTAATGGCACTGCTAGGAGTAACCTTTGGCACTCTGTCCATACTGGCAGCAACTGTGGCAAGTTTTAAGGCTGTTGGCGATGGTGCTGAAGTCCGTGTATTGATATGCACATTGACTGGAGAAACAACACTGACATTATTGAGGTGCACTGCATTTGTCAGGCAGGAATTGTTCATGGGAAGTGTTTGAGGACTGCTTGTGCACAATGCTGGAATTAAGTGGTTTGTAGTGGTGTGGCCAACTGTCCTTACAAGTTGTACAGTGGAAATCCCTGGGCTGGATGATAAAGCCATATTGGTGGAGTATAATGTTTTAGAGGTTCCTGAAGGAGGAAAAGAAAATAATTCAATTTGTATCATGAGACATTAAACTCTCAAAAAATCAGGAGTTTAATAAAAAGTACAAACATCAATATTCTAATTAAATACCATATTAATTTTCTACATAGTAACCTCTTCAAAGAGAGCTCCTAATCACAACACACTTACCTGTTACAACCCCAAAGACAGATCTTTCTACTGGCCTGCATAAAAGGGTTTTACAAAGTATTCTGCTGCATCCCTATTTGGAAAGTAGGATATAGCGGGCCAGAGAGGTCCTCTCTGGAGGTTGAGAGCACGTGGAAATGATAGTTGAACTGCATCAGAATTTACATATGCAAGAAGAAATCAGTAAGGAAGGGACAATCAGGATCATGGGTATATCTAAAAGCAAGTGGAAAAGCCTAGGGTCTGAGTAGTAGTTGAAGACTGATAAGAACAGCAAGTCTTTGAGGACTCAAGGGGTAGTAAGAAGCAGACAAGGATCCAGGGTATTACTGTATTTCAAGAAGAGGTATCAGAGAAAGAAGTTTGATGGGCTGGTAGGATGGTAAACCCAGTTTCAAACTTACTGTGAGATCAACATGGATTCTATTTTGCCTTTTTATCACTGCATGGATTAATTCCATGGTGATGGTCAGCAATTAGCTCAACATGTTTCCTCGCATATGAGGGAACTGATAATACGTGGATAAAACTAGGCAGGGTGGAAAAGTTACACAAAAGGTATCTAGTGGCTGTAGGAGGCAACAGGGAGCAGGCGCTATATGAATTCTAGAAAACATTCAGCTATTCCACCACACATATCCAAAGAAATTCTGAAGAGTCCTGACTGACTTCTTGTACAATGCTTTCACCTTGCATTTAAATAATAAAAACCTTATCTCAAATCATTGAGTTACAACTTTGAGCTAATAAGTACTACACGAAACCACAGGCTTACCTGAAGGCTGGACAACACCGTTTATGTTGTTGTGGCCAGTGTTCTGTTCCTTGGCTACCTCACCACGACTTGGAACAGGTGCACTGACCACTGCGGATGCAGCAAAGTGGGCGCTGGCTGAGTCAAGTGTTTTAGACATACAGTCAGAGGTGCTTGAGCCCTGTAAGATCAACAAAATTACACTTTCAATTTTTCAGATGTGATTAAGAAATGGGCAAATCAAAAGACGGCTGCCTTTTTCATCTTGAACAGTTAGAGGTATTTAGATTAAGAGATCTAGGACTCCGGGATGCCTGGGTGGCTCAGTTGGTTGGGCCACTGCCTTCGGCTCAGGTCATGATCCCGGCGTCCTGGGATCGAGTCCCACATCGGGCTCCTTGCTTGGCAGGGAGCCTGCTTCTCCCTCTGCCTCTGCCTGCCACTCTGTCTGCCTGTGCTCGCTGTCTCTCTCTCCCTCTCTCTGACAAATAAATACATTTAAAAAAAAAAAAAAAAAAAAAAGAGATCTAGGACTCCACTGACTATTTTTGGCATATGAAGCAGGGAAATGACTAAAAACTGAGAAGCAACTATTCTGGAGACAGAACTAGGGAATTAAAAACCTCAAACCTTTAATACTCTATTAATTTTTCCAGTGTTAACGAATTCCCTTAAAAATACTTGATAATCTAGATACTATAGACAAAATGAAATCATAGGAACTAACCATCACTTTTATCACAATGTAAACACATGTCTGGTCTAACCTTGCAGGAGGCTAGTTACCCAAGAGATTCAGAAAAAGCAAACAAAGTTTAATGGCTATTACTCTTGATTCTGTATGAAACTGGTTGGCTGTTAGTAACAGTCAACAGCTCTAGAATGGTGGCCAGTCCCAAATCCAACTGGATGCTAGAGGAATGCTGAGAGGTCCTGATGTCACTGAGATTTTCATGTTGTTGGATTCAGGATCTGCAAGGTTAGCATATCTAGTGATCCCGAGGCTGAACTAAATTTCCATCAGCAGATGCTGACCTGAGAGCTCACAAAATACAACGAAGACTAAGCTCATCTCAGTTATTCCTTCAGAATTACTTTTGGAATTATGAAGCAACAGAACTTAAGACCTAAAACGCTAGATGTCTTTCTTTCAGATGGCTCGAATTTGAAACATACTTTTCAATTACAGCTTTATTTTTAGTGGCTTAAACAACAGAACCTTATTCTCATACAGTTCTGGAGGCCACGAATTCAAAATAAGTCTTACAGGGCTTATATCAAGGTGCTTGCAGGGCGACTTTCTTCTGGCAATTACAATTTCATAAGTTATTTTTATTCTTATCTCTAGCGTATTCATTTAATCATGCCTAAGGAAAACAACTTCACCTGGCAGCAATTTTTTTCTTCAGGGGAATGTGATTCAAAGAAAAAAGGGGCTATGTTGTTAAGATTTACTGTACAATTCAAGAGAATTACCTCTCAGCACACTGGGCACATCCGAATGGTACTTAAACACACAGTTTTGGAAGGGGGTAGAAAAGTTATATTCTTGGGGAAAAAAAATATAGGGCGCTTAGGTGGCTCAGTTGGGTTAAGTGTCTGCCTTCGGCTCAGGTCATGAACCTAGGGTCCTGGGATCAAGTCCTGCATTGTGCTCCCTGCTCAGCGGGGGGTCTGCTTTTCCCTCTCCCTCTGCTCTTCCCCCAAACTCATGATCTCTAATATATATAAAAGGAAAAAAAAAAGAAAAAAGAAAAAAGTTTTGGGGGCTGGAGAGGTAGTGATGATAATTCTAACAGTAACAGTAATTTCTTCTACAAATTCTCAGTAACGCTTTAAAACAAAGTAGCTTCTTTTCTCAATTACAAATACCATATTTGATTCTAGTACTTCCCTCATTAAATAGAAAACTATCAAGGTTATCCTCTGTGAACTGACTAAAATTGAACAAAACTATGTAATTATGAAAGGGGAGGGAAAAAAAAAAGAAATACAACCATGACTGAAAGACAAGTTTACCTGTGCTTTTGGATGTGTCTGTTGCGAGGAATGCTGAGATTGCTGTTTCTGCTGAAGCTGAGCAAGCTGCTGCCTTTGCATTTGAACTAACTGCTGTTGATGTGTCTGAAACTGCTCTTCTGTGATACCCCCTGTTACTGGTAAAGGACATTCATTTCAGAAATAAGTATGTTTTAAAGTACTTTTAACAACACAAGCAGAATACAATATAAAATGATTGCACAAGATGAAAAGCAACTGCAAATCATACATCTGCAAAAACCCAATAAAAAGCAAAAGTGGTTTATGCTAACATCCACGATCTTCTAATGTTATATGCTAAAAAAGTTCCTATATGTATTTACTGTATAACGCAGTTCTAACATGAAGATTCTAACCATTTATTCAGACTTCGTGTCTTTGAGATCACTCTTAGTTCACCATATCTTGGTAACTATATAATGAGAAAAACTTTGATTTATTAATGCAAACAATTATAATGACTAAGTGATGGCCTTAGTAAGAAAGCAGGACCATCTGCAAGACTGTAAATGATCCTTAATGGTGGTTTCCATTTAGGGCATTTTCTCTGATTACAAATCAAAGTAGAGGACAAAGATGTTCATCTGTATAATCATTAGTTTTAAGCCAATATAGATCTTTTGCTAAAGTAAGTCTTAAGTTAAACCTAAAATATAAAAATAAAAATCTTAAGATAAACCCAAATATAAATATGGGCTAGAAATCAGAGAACTATTCAGAAAATTAAAGGTAGAATGCATCCCCCGATATAATGTTATACAGTGTTAATAAAAGTTAGATTTCAAGTAAAAATAAGACATCTAAGGGCATGTAAACTTTCGTTTACAAGATTAGCTAAGAAAAAGTTGTAATAGGCAACATTTTTCTGTATTTTCATTCACTGGTTTTCAAGTAGATCACTGATGAACTGAGTTGAGGACACAAAGCTATTTCCAGAGAAGTTAGTACATGATCAAAATCAAGAAATACTAATTCCCATCAGAATACATCTACTACTAGAGTAATTTTCCTCTATTTTTCATTGCTTTCTTTCCTCTCTACCAACTATTTCTTTGAATCAGCAAGTATTTACTATCCATGATGATGCAGACTGCTACATTAAGAGTTAAGTGAATACAGGACAAAATAAACTACAAGTGTCCCTGTGATAAAGTCCTGTGGTGGTGTTGGAAAGAAAAGATACATAAAAAATACCAACTAATGAGTCAACCTTTAAATGCAATTGAGCAATCAAATCAACAGGACCTAAAGGGGTTTAGCTAGAAGACTACACCCTCAACCTAGGTTACTTAACTACCCCCCTACCCCCAAGTTTTCCATTTGGTACAATTACAAATGAGAAATTTAAAAAAATGTGATGGTATAATATATGTTATGAATAATACAGTCTATTTTCTATGAAAAGGGAGTTAGGCCCCAGAGATGAACAAAGCATTAGACAGGATTTCATTTCTGTTCTACAATATTATCATTAAAATCTATACTGGACTATGAAGGAAAAACAGTTCTTAAATAGCAATTTTATTTTTAGAAGATTAAAAGACCTGGGGCTATGAAAGTGCTCACTCTAAAATTTTAATATTACCTGTGTTTTTGAAGTACACATTAGTTATCTTACTGAATTACCAACAAAATCAAATTTTTTCTTTGTTTGCACATGTTAAATTCACTGCAAGTGTTCTATTTTTAAATGAAAAAAGTATTTTTAATTCTAAATTTACAATCTTCAAAATCAAATGAAAATGTGAAGTATTCATGAATTTCCAGCTGTTTGAAAACCTTGGGAAAGAGATGAAAAATAGTTTATTAGATAAAAGGCAGAAAGGAAAAATCTCAAGTTAAACCCAAATAAATCTGTTTAAGTCTTAGGTGTATAGTGTGCCAATTCAAATGAAATGGACTTGGAATCTGGTGTTAGCATGGTCTACTCTCTCAGCATTATGTTCACCTAGAGCTGAGTTTTTTTGTTGTGGTGAAAGATGGGAGGTTACAGTGATAATGTGAGGAATAAACCAAATTAAGTGAATATACTTTTAAGGCTATTTTAAAACAGAGAGAAAGGAGAACAATGAGAATCTTCTTCTCCAAAATCTTTTAATTCAGAAAATCATGACACAGAAATCTCACTAATTCAGAATAACTATGAACCTAAATTAGTACAAAGAACAAAAAGCACTTTTTAATTAAAAAAAATATTACTTGGTTGGTAGTCCATGACTAGCAAAGTACTGCCAACTATAGGTGTTCTACTTGCTTTTTTGGAACGGATGATCATTTACATATATATTAAAAAGGTTGCCTCTTTTGGGGAAGAGAGGATATGTCTACTTATTGCCCTTTTCTGTTGAGACCATAAATCTGCTCAGGAACCCCATCCTTTTCCTCATAGAACACTCATTAAAATTTCAACAAGACTCAATCCAAATTATTCAAATTAATGATCAGTGTTTCCTAACCTTTATAAACCTAGGCTAACTCTGATGCCAAAAATTTCATCCCTGATCCCATTACTGGTTGAGAATCACTGATATAAACTCAATTTAATTCTAAGATTATACTTTAAAAAATGACATTTTTTTTCCTCTTCCTCTCAAGCTTAGCATGTTACATTCATTCTTGACATCTAATTCTTTACTATCAAGTTTTGTGCTTGAAAACAAGCTGATGTTCCTCATTCAGGATCTTCTGGAGCATTGTTCAGTATTAGATAAAAGAGCAATTAGTAACCGTGGCACAGAACTGGAACACATACAAAAAACCCTTTCATTTTGTTAGGGTGAACAGGAAGTGGTAAGAAATGTACAATTTTAATGGCACAGGCACCATACTGAATTTTCATTGTTACCGCTGACTTAATGGTAGGTAGACTTGGTAGGTGGTTTGACTGAAAGCACCATCTCTACTGATTATTCTTCCTTTAATAAATTACTCAGATACTTTCACAAGAAATTTATTTTGTACACTGACTTGCAGTCATCAAAAGGCAAACATTAAAACACGCCCGGAAAGGTCGCAGTTATAGTGTGAAGAAATCTGTTTAGAAATGAGATAGATAATAAGGGGGACCAGCCTTGGGTGGGGGGCGGGGGTTGTAGCGGCAAAAAAGGGAACTGGGAATGAACAACAACAAAAAACCTATCTGCTTCTATTGCTTAGGGCCAAGCCAAGTTCTTTTTGCTTGTAAGCTAGTTGCTTGTAAGTTGCTAGCTTAAAACTGAAATTTATGCTGGTCAAAAATCTAAGCTACTCCACCCCTACAAGTCCTGTCAATTTAAAAGTAACCACAAATCTGTTTTGTGAAGGGAGCAGTATTTCATTAATCTAGATAGATGGGAAGTGTCCTTTTATTGGAGTAAGAAGTTTTCCAAATCTCTATCGTTAATACATGCTGAAAGATAAGTATACATATTATAGAACTTTCCTCCTTACATATGCAAATGTCATTCTATACACATCAGTGGTGTACTTGCATTTCTAAATATTTTGTGTATATAACCAATAGTCTGTTTTTCACTAAAGCCCCTAAGTTTTCTGGCTTTTTTTTTTTTTTTAATTTTTGGTATGTGGCTCATTACTCATCTTAGATTTATCATTTGCTTTACTCACTAGATGAATCTATGTATTTTTTGTTAGAATATTTGTCACCATCCTTGGAATGTTAATTTTTTTAAAAAGTCCTAGGCATTCTCATTTCACCTTTCACTTTTCAGGTATGTGGTTACTGTATGGTGGTCTGCCAGGCTGACTCCTTATTAGTTTTCCCTCCAATATTCTGACAGTGATCCATCAAAAATATACTCAAGGTATCTCCACTATATTTTACACTGGTTTAATAATTCTAAAGTCCAAGATCACTGTTTCTTAAATTTGGGCCCACAGAAGTATTCTTATGTGGAAAGTCTTCCTGAGTATTTGCTAGCAGAAGAAAAATCTAATAGAAACACATTCTGGATCTTCTGGATGATCATCTCACAACAGAATATGAACATATGATTTTTGTGCTTGTGTGTGCCTTTTAAAAATTATTTTTAATGCAGTGTTTCTCTAAGTGGGCTAATAAAATGTGTATTCTTGGGAAGCTATGGATTTTTTTAAACACTAGCCTAGACCAAGTTTTCATAGTTTAATGAAGAACATCTAATATGGTAGTAAAGATTATCTAAAAGTCAACATGAATATATTATTATGCAGTATTTCTTCATCTACAGGGTAGGTCTTTGACAAAAGTCTTATTATATGCTTTATTGAAGCAATGCTGACTATATGCATTTTTGTTTTATTTTATTTTTTTTAAAAGATTTTATTTATTTGACCGACAGAGATCACAAGTAGGCAGAGAGGCAGGCAGAGAGGGAGAGAGGAGGAAGCAGGCTCAACGCAGAGCAGGGAGCCCGATGCGGGGCTCGATCCCAGGACCCTGAGACCATGACTTGAGCCGAAGGCAGAGGCTTAACCCACTGAGCCACCCAGGCGCCCCAATGTATTTTTGTTTTAAAAGAGAGATCTGGGGCTAATGGGGGTGGGGAAGAGAGACAACCTATTTTAAACCTTGTAGTTCTTAGTGAAAGTGAAAGTTCACATAAACCATCAGAGCTACTCTGAGGATAAATCTTTCAATCCTTCAAAGTTGACATTATTTGTCTAGGACTACCCACATCTTTATAACGTAACTCTCACAGTTAAAGGCAAACTAATGAATAGACTGCAAAGCTGTGGGGGTACAAAGGGTGAAGATGGGAGGTAGGGTCAGGGGTGAAGGGATGAAGAATGAGGAACAAATCAAATGTAAGAATAAAGAAAATAAAGACCCATTTAAGGGGCGTCTGGTTGGCTATGTTGGTATGTGTGATTCTTGATCTGAGGGTTATAAGTTTGAGACCCACATTGGGTGTAGAGATTGCTTAAAAAATAAAATAAAATCTTTAAAGACCCATTTAAACTTCTGATACCCAACCTAAATAGTTACAACTGAAATTTTAGTATTATTTCCTTGAGTAGTCTAACTAAAATCTTTTAATTCCTGAAATCTGAATCTATTTCTCACACCTCTGGAAGCAACCATAAGTCAAAAACGAAACCTTGTGTACCTTGGCTAGTTGTGAAAATGTAGTTTTACCTATTCAAAGACTTTCACACTTGCAAACATTTCGTAGCAATTTAAGAATGAAAAAGAAACGGAAAAAATTTAAAAAATTAAAAAATCAAGAATTTCTCCTGGAAAACTCTCCATAATACTGATGTTCTTACAAATTGGTAATGTTAAGATATTTGCAGCTGGTCAAAAGGCTACTAATATCTATTCAATATATGAAGACAAATGGGAGGAAAAAAATGCTCATTGTATCCATGTGTTAGTCAAAACCAAGGTTAAATGTGTATTAATCCAGCTCTTCAAGTCTGAAACAGCAAAGATTCATTCATTCATTCAAAAGTAGTCTCTACACCCAACATGGGGCTTGAACTCACAACCCTGAGATCAAATCAAGAGTCACATTTTCTACCAACTGAAACTGCCAGGTGCCCCAGGCAAAACTACTTTAAGATGTGCAATACATTTTCTTAAGTTTTGGATTTAAGAACAATATCTCAAACAAATAGTTAAATTCTGCAGTTTCAAATGACTAAAAACTTTATCAACTATTATATAAAGAATGTAATACTTGACATGTGCTGTAAACTCCTTGAAAGGATTATTGTCTTGTAAAACTACAACTCTTAAACACTTAACATAGTGCTTTGTATGTTAATAATTCCAAATAAATATGTGTGAATTTAGTTTTCCTTGGTTACTCACTTGCCAAGTTCAGCACAATCTATCTTTCCTTTCTGTCCTGCTATTCTTTGAGAAGACTTTTTCAACTAAGAAAACAGATCTTTATTAATAGTTAATAAGACATGTCTTTGCTTTAAAATGAAGTCTTCAGTTTTAGTTCTTCTAATACCTAGGACATACATTTCAATTTGTTTTAAGTCCTTTAAGTATGATATCACAAATAACAATCAGAATATATTTAGGACACAGGAAATATTAACTGGGTTATGAACAAAATAAAATTCTTTGCCACTAACCAAGTTTTTAAGAGCTAAAAAACTTGTGATATAAATATTACTGACAAGTGTATGAGATTTCTATTTCTGATTAAACCCTTTATTTGTTGCGATTTCCCACCTGTGAAACAGAAAATTCAGTTCTTGTAATTTGTCTAGCTCAGTGATATACTCTGTAAGGTAAAAATACGGTCCTGTGTTAGTCTTTTTACTCTTAAAGACAAACACCCTCTCATGACCAAGTCTACCAAGAATATGCAGAAGGCAACAGTATTAATAAAGACCTAAAGATTAAAAGAATTAAAAGAAATAAAACCGATGAGTGTTCAATTCTTTCGTCTATGTCCATCAAACATAAAATCACCAACTTTCTAAAAACTCCTACATCCTTCTCTTTAAGTTGATTAAAGAATTCTATCAGTATTTACTGAAGTGTAGTGGAATCCACTTAAATTACCTAACCAGAACTGAAAGGACTTTGTAATGAACTGGTACAAATGGGCACTTAAAATTGTTATGGCTTTTCAATTGTTTAGAAAATGCTGTGCCATCATGCATTTATGTACCTGTGTCTAGTGTTTCGAAACAAATGCATATGTGTGTGTGTATATAAAACTTGTGGCCTCAATAACTAGAGGATCACAGCTAAGAAGGAAAACTTCAAACTTCCTTTACTCTAGCAACAGAATTAAATACGTACCTGAAAATTTCTATTTAAAAACTGATTCTAGGGGCGCCTGAGTGGCTCAGTAGGTTAAGCAACCTTCGGCTCAGGTCATGATCCCAGAGTCCTGGGATTGAGTACTACGTTGGGCTCCTTGTTCAGCAGGGAGCCTGTTTCCCCTTTGCCTGCACTCCTCTATTGTGCTCTCTGTCAAATAACTAAATAAAATCTTTAACAAAACAAAACAAAACAAAACAAACAACAGAACACTGATTCTAATGTAGCTTAGTTTTTGCTTAAGTCTTGAAATTTGTCAAGAAGGAAATGGTACTGTGTTGAGAATACTAAAACATTAAGACGGAAAATATTATACAGACCAAAAAGACTATTTTTTTAAATGGTAGGGGAAAGGCAAAAATTAAAAAAATTTACTGTCTATGACATCAACATCACATGTTTGTCACTTAAGTTACCTGAAAGGTGCCATGCGTGCCTAAGATACTTTAAATGCTTACATTATGCTGATGTATTATGACAGTGTCATAAAATTCTAGAGCCAATTATTATGGGATTATTTAAGTTACAGTAAGTTATATTCTGGATCTATACATATAGAGTAATGATGATATAATAACATACACAACTATGCATATATTCTGGGAAAGAGCAAGTCAAATCCTTCTGGAGTTTACTGGGAATGTACAATAGAAAGCTGCAAATATCTGGTCATACTCAAGTTGAGATGAAAGTAAAATCTTTTTTTGGTATGGTACACATTGTTAGAGAAGACACTCAATCTACTATCAAATCTAATTATAAACGCCTGCATTGAGATATTTTTAAACTCCCCTTTTGGCAAAAATTATTTTGAGTAAATTTTGGTACAGGAATTCTGGTTCAGTTAAATAATTTGAACAGTGTTATGGGGCTGGCGGAAAAAAATAATCTGACCTAATATTCGTCAACTTCCTATTACCTTTAGATTTCCAAGAAGCTTACCACCACAAATCATATTCAGTATTTATCTATTTCAGCTTCAAAACCTCATTAAACTTCACAGATCAATGAACTTTATATAATGGGATACCATTTTCCTTGCCTAAGTTTGCTTAGAGAAAAGTAACTAACTAATTTGGAGGAACAACATGTAAACCTCTAATCACTCAACAAATTCAATTTTCTATTATAATCTTTAAACAGATAAATGTCTAGGTCAAGTTTAAAAATAAGCAGTCCAGTAACAGAAAAAGACTGAACATGACTGAGACCAAATTTAAAAACTAAAACGATTTAAAACCACTTTAAAGAGACTTAACATAATTTCCCATAGTAAAATGCACCACCCAGGAAATAATTTAGAAATACGTATGTTTTCTGGAAAGAAAGGGTATCATCAGTGTAAGTCAAGTCACATCTAGTTTTGTCTCTGGATACCATGTACTGCTTGTACATATCATAAGGATATTAAAAATTATACCAACTTGTATAAATGAGATAAAGAGGAAAACAAATCAAAATTACATTTTAGATTGTCTAGATATTACACATTATTTACAACATACATGTCATAAAAATATTAAATTAATTTGGGCACAGTGTTTGTTAGAGTGAAAAATGCTCTCAATCAGAGGTAAGCTACCAAATAAAATTACAACTATTCATGGGGAGCATCTTAAAAAAAAATCATTTTTCAGAAACAAAGAATTCAGTGGTACTCCTAGGAACAATGCCTACATTTGAGCAAAGCTAATATACAAAAAAGGGAAACTTTCTTTAATAAGTGCACACTATGGCTATGAAAATCTGGTAGCAGCTTATAACCCTTTTGCCCATAGTGAACTTCCTATGCATTCTGCCTACACATTTACCATACCAGGCACACATGTTCAAAATATAAGTCAGGGTTTTACAGATTTTAGGACATTGATTAAAATGTGAAGCACAGTAACAGAATTTAGCTTCTTAGGCTGGGAAAAAAACTGTAGTTGGTTAAGGTAAAAAATTCCTTTCTTCAGCGGGATTATGAAAATAAACCTTCAAAATTTACCCTGAGCACTTGGCACTTATTTAGTGGATAATGAAAATTAAGGAGAAAAAAAGAGCAGGATGCATTTTAACAAAGTGAGAGCTTACCTGATATGCCATTCTTGCTGGTGTTCAATAAAGCTACAGATGCTGCAGAAACTCTTTTATTGTTCACAGTCTGCCCTGATTTTCTTGAGGTACATTCTTCACTATCACTGTCCTGTAAATTTAGTAGCCTTGGCTGGAAACACTGTAGTCGACATGATCTGATATTGCTTAGTATTTCAGAAAGGGACAGTCTATTTTCACAATGTTTACTGGAAGCATTGGTCCGAGTGAAATTAGAAGAAAAGTCTATAGTTTGGGAAGAGCTTGAAAAACCATTCAGCATTTCAGGGTCTATCTGTTTCAGGACTGGGTCATGTTCTGTGGATATTCGGTCCATAACGACCCTGAAAAACAATATAAAACCAAATGTTATCTGGAAGAACTCACTAACATTTTCTCTGTATCTTCCCTTCCAGCTTATAAACAAAAACCAGGCCAAAACAAATAGTTTACCTTCCACCTCTGCCAATTCGCCTCCTTGCAAATCCTATACATCTTCTTGGGACTGTGAGTGTTGTAAGGCAATGCCTGTATCTCAACTTATCCAAATCTGCCAATTCTGAATTTTCAAATGAGTGGTTAGCTTGGTCCAAACGAGGCTGAAAAGGAAAAAAAAAAAATTAAAACACACGAAGTAACTCTGAAATGAAGAGAAGTCAAATCATGCTAAAAATAAAGTATAACATTAGCAGATCAATTAAAATTTAGTTATGAAACTGTAAAATTAGGTTTAAGTGATATTAACAAGATAAAATTTTATAAAACTGAATGAAAAGTTCACTCACCAAAATGACTAAAATTGAATTTAATATTTTAGGGTAGAATATATTTTAGAAGAAATATGTCTTTAAAGAAAAATATGCATTTAACATCTATGTAGAAAAGTAGAGATAGGGGGTGGCTGGGTGGCTCAGTGGGTTAAGTCTCTGCCTTCTGCTCAGGTCATGATCTCAGGGTCCCCACAGTGGGCTCTCTGCTCAGCAGGGAGCCTGCTTCCCCCCCACCTCTCTCTCTGTGCCTGCCTCTCTGCTTACTTGGGATTTCTGTCCGTCAAATAAATAAAATCTTAAAAAAAAAAAAAAAGTAGAGATAGTAAAGTTTGTAATTCATAGGCTTCCTATTGAGAGAAGTCAGAAGGAAAATTTTTTTGAACCAAAAATTGTACTTTAAGCATGTATGGGTCAGGCTGACACTTCTTTATTTTTCTAGGCCTTAACATTTCTCTACCTTTTAATAATAATTTTCTCGCTCTCTCATTAGTGTTAACTTGCAAATAACTTTCTACCTCTTCTACACTAAACACACACACGCACACACTCTGAAAGGCTGGAAGTGTAGATGTTACCATAAATGAAACAAGACAAATGGTCTCTGCAAGTCATATCTGAAAGCTATCCATGTAACTCTATAATTAGCTATACCTTATCTGAAAACCTGAGCATTTGGGAGTGAGGGTCATTCTTGACATAATGCTGTACCAAAACTTGACTTACTAGCACAAAGCAATTTCTAAGTGTGTCAAAATGTTTGAATATACTTATTATATAAGATATTGCTATGAGGAAAGTCTAAAAACGATTCTTTTATGTTTGATCCTTACTTGGTATATATGCACAAGATGGACTTGCCTAAAATAAATTTTAATAAGCAGCAACAATCAAAATTTGGGGGCATCTGTGTGGCTCAGTTGGTTAAGTGGCCAACTTCTGATTTGGGCTCAGGTCACGATCTTAGGGTCATGGGATCGAGGCCCTCATCAGGCTCCGCGCTGAGCAGGGAGTCTGCTTCAGGATTCTCTCTCCCTTTGCCCCTCCCTGACTGCCCGCAGGTGCATACACACACTTTCTCTTTCAAATAAATAAATAAATCTTAAAATGAAGCTATAATTAAAGCCCAAAGTAAAACTAAATCTCTAAAATTTGGAATTTTAAATTATTAATTTCCAAGTAAAGAATTCTGATATTTTTAATATCTTCTGAAAGGACTCAGTACCTCTGAGCATCTTTTACTCATATGTGTATGTATATAGGGGATAGTAAATAAAAAATGCTGATGGACTTCCCGTTTTCACATTAAGACTAAATTACCTTGACAAGAGTTATCTATTAATTCCAGGCCACAAAAACACTATAAAAACAAAGTTCTTACAGCATAATACTGGCATCCTGCTCGCCTCCTGAAAGCACAGGGACCATCAGGATCATTTTCTTCTTCAGGTTCTGATACTGGGGATGGTACCTAGAAAAAAGAGGCATGATACATTCCATTTAGGAATTCAAAAGCCAACAACAGATCAATCTTTGTAATGGTATAAAATCAGAATCTGACCACAAACAGTGAATCACTCCTATAGTTCACATAGCAGGCAGTAAATTCTCCCAAATAAAGACTAGCACAGATTTTCTATGTTTAAACATGATTACTTGGGATGGATTAGCTCTTGCAGGAAAGTCAGCATGGAATTGTGTAATTGCTTCTGAACATGTAAGTACTTAAGAATTAGTAGTTTTTAATATATTTCATTTATATTTTGTAAATAATATGCGGCCATACATACTTTATTTTTGACAGTTATGCTTCACCCACAGGTAGATGTATTTTTATGTAGTAACTTCCTCTCTCTGCAATAAAGCCAAAAACTAGGAAGCAAAAAATGGCTTATGAATAATGCTCCCCTCAAAGACACTATAGGTCATATATTTTTTCTCAAAGGGAATTCCTTATTTCCCCACTCATTTAAAAAAAATCATCTCTTAAAAAATAATTTCATTTGAATTCCAGTTAGTTAACATACAGTGTAATATTAGTTTCAAGCACACAGTTTAATAAAATCACTTTTTAAGCTTGGCAGATCAGAAGCAGAAAATCAGAAGAGGAAAGGAGACTTCCCTCTTGCAGACTAGCTGCAGAGAGAAGTGATAAGCCCACAACCTGACAGCAAAAGAAAAAATAAAGACTTCCAAAAAGCTGTCATATAATTAAAAAGTATTCTGCCTAGAACCTTGTGATATTAGATTAAATATCCCTATATAATGTGAGTGGACCCCTGGGGCAACACTGATCCATTAGAACAAACTTTATAAATGTCATAAAAATGGATTAAATGATATACAAATATACTCTGATACAGCAGAGAAATAATATGGTTTAGATAAACTTCTACCCATGATGGTTAAAAAAAAAAAAAAAAGTTTTGGTACTTAAGTTTCAGCAGTCTCATAATTTCACTTTGGTGTCTACATCTCTGACAACGCTGGCTCAACCATATTTACTTACAGATTTTGAACCTCACAAATCCCTCTCTTCCTATTTTTAGAGGAAAAATGTGTCTCCACATTATTTCCAAACTGTGGTAATTACCACTGAGCAGGGTCATCCAGGGGAGAAAGGCATTTGTTTGAGGTTCCAATATACCTCCACCAACCCTAAGGGGGAGACACAGAAACAGTAAGCTGGGGCTGATTCTTCTTCCCAGGGAAAAAAGCCCCAAACCTGAAATTTGAAAGGAAATCTCAAATGTGAATTTTATATTTTGGTTCCTTTGCAGATCATCTACCTCTTCTAAGCTACACACAGGGAAGGGTTACAAAGTCTTAAAAATTCTTTGCATAAAGCATACCACCCCTTTGTCCCAACCACCATTCCCCAGGACTGGATTCCAGAATTTGGTCTGAGACATAGGAAGAGAGAGTTGATATTAGGAGAATCAGAAGTGTGACTAAGAAAATATAGGATTTTTAATTCTGTTCTGCTGCAAATCAGTTGTGTAAGTCTTAAGCTAAAATGTTTGTTCTCTTAAGGTTCCCTATTCCTTTCTTCCTTGTTTACTGGGCAAAGAAGAAAACATATGATTATTTTAATGATCTCTTTAGAAATAAAATCCTGATTTTATAAGAGCTACATCCTAAATAGCTGCTCACTGAATGATGTCCAATTATGTAGGTAAATACTTTTTAGTAACAAGAGGATATCATTATAAAAATTAATGAGGGTTTTTAAAGATCTAGTAAAAGGACAGAGAGGAACCTAAAAGTTTCAAAATATAATCGAAATTTTGAAATTTTCATGTGGGTCTGAGGGCTGGGTACGATATGAATAAACACAAGAATTCAGAACAGAAACAAAGGTCCCTTAAATGCATGAGGAATGTACGATTAGCATGTGAGTGTGTCCTACCACTAACGTGATGGACTTATTACAGCAAGAAAGGAAAAGTTTCTAAAGGTCATAGTATCACATGTGTCATTCTTAAAAGGCTGGGTGTCTAAAATAAAACTAAGTAAGCTCTTCTGAGTACTACCAACATAAGGCTATTCCTGGTATATAATAAACCATGTCATATTCTTATTTAAAATTCTCTAATAATGTCCCAGTATATTTAATGTAGTAGAAGCCATTTGCCACCTGGCTACTACTCCAAGCATCATTCTGTTCAAACTCTCTTCTCCTTTGTGTTTTATGCTTCAGCAATGTTTTCACTCATATGCTATTCCCCCTACCTAGAGCCCCTCCCTACTCTTTCTATATGGAAAACCACTATTTGTTAGGACATTACTTCCTCATTCCTTCAAAATGGCTATGTCCTATGGCTTTTCAAAGCACTGAGTCTAACTGGATGATCCTTTGACAAAAGTTGCGAATTATTTCCCTAAGTGCTTTTCAAGAGTGTACTAAATTAAACATACCTTTGTGCAGTTGTTACTGCACAAAAGTTACCAGATAAATACTAAAATATTATCTATAAATTAGTGATAGAAGAATAAAAAAAATACATAATCTACTCAAAGGGGACACATTTTACACTTTCATGTAAACTCCAGATTTTAAATAGTTACAACCATAAACTGTTTTATAGACAATCTTGCGTCCAGACATATATGTAATGTTGGTTTAAAAGTTTTTTTCTTTTAGAGCAATGAAGCAAAAGTGTTAAAATATAATAGTATGTATTTGTTATATAGCATTCTCTTTAGTTGCCTATACCATATAGAAAAGAAAAAAGAAAAGGGTATTGCTAGACAAGGTGCTAAACTATAAATATATGTTTATCTTTTAAAATTGATCTTTTAATATACAAAGGTCTTGTTTTAAAAATAGCACTTGTGAAAGTAAAATTAAGATTTTAAAAATATATAGCAAACACTTTGCTATAAACTGTTGCAATATAAACCAAAGAACTGTCTTCACAATTTACAACTTGAATCAGTTCTTCTTAATCTTTAAAATGAAATGGTTATCGCGAAAGCAGCAAAAATTACATTAGAAGTTATAAAATGCTGGTGGAATATCGTTTTTAAAAAAAGGGAATTATTATTGGTGAATATTTACAATTATGTATTAACCATCTTAAAATACTGATAATCCATTTCTAATAGTGTGTTTTTTTTTTTTAAGATTTTATTTATTTTTTTGACAGAGAGAGACATGAGTGAGAGAGGGAACACAACAGAGGGAGTGGGACTCTGGGATCATGACTTGAGCTGAAGGCAGACGCTTAATGACTGAGCCACCCAGGTGCCCCTCTAATAGTCTACTTTAAATATAGGGGGAAAGAATAGTAATGTTCACTTTTATAAAAGGTAAAATTGAAAACCACCTAAATGCTCCACAGAGAATAAATTCTACCCAACTGATAGAAAATAATGGAAAGTAAATATCATTTCAGTGGTCACATAAATAATGTGGGAAATGTATATATGCTATATAACATTAGGTGAAGAAAATAAGAATCAAAACTAAGAGGTCAATCATGTTTTAAAATATAGCAATATAAAAGACTAAAAGGAAATGTCTTTAAAATAGTTTTAAAACAAGCACCTGTGGAAATTCATCTTCATCTGAGCTGTGAAAGTCATATTGCTTAATATCACTCTTATTGATCACAGGCAATGTCTCAGGAGTGGGTTGTTGAGATGTTATCAAAGCCTCTGCTTTAGGCTTCTTTGGGTACTTCTTCTTTTGACGAACCACATCAGAAGCCTCTTCTTTCAAAGACAAATGATGAGGGTGCTGTTTACATGACGATTTTTCCCCCAAAAGGAAGAAATGAAAATCATTTTAGAAATCATGAAAAACTATACTGCTCTTTGAAAAACATACATTTTTACCCAGGAGGTGATTTTATTTACTGTTTTTAGTATGCAAAAATTATGTGATCATAAATTGAAAAATGTTTTACTTTTTGTAAGTTGTGATTAAAAATCATAATGGTACTTAATTTGTTTTTTATATTGTTATTTATACTTAAACTAAGATGTTACTGATTTTTAATATTTGCTCTATTATTATGCAAGCATTTAAAAGTACTTAAATTCAATTTTATTTAAATCCACTGTATTAACGATAATGAACTTTATTTTTCAAATAACTTGGATTATAAATTCATTAATTTATTTCTACACTTATTTCCAATCTACAGCTAGTAATTTTTTTTTTAGGAAAAATAAGTTTATTAACTAGAAAAAAAACTTACTTTTTTAGAATGCATAATTACTGTCTTCACTGAACAATAATCAAACTGTTCTCAAGTACCCCAGAATTCTGTGATAGCACTTGAGAGGCCATCTGGCAAGAAACTGACTGATGGGGTACGTTTCCAGCCCCCCTTGCTCTCCACTCCTCAGCGGAGAAGTTCTGTTTCTATGCCTTTTAACATAACAGTATTCTGTTTAATAAGTAGGGAGTCACTACTTAAAAAGTTTGAAAATGATTATTCTAAGCACCAAAGTACAAGCAATATGAAAGTGAAAAAATATTTAGGAAGTTCTACATTTTCCATGTAGTCCACATTTTTGTTAAAACTACTGCAGGGTCAAAAATGGTATACACAATGAAAGTGCTGCTTAAATAGCAAATTATTTAGTGATATAGCTAAGTCTCATACAATGGATATAGCTATGACATCAAAAAGAAAACTCCTACCTCTTAGAAACTGCCTATATTTTAAGGTAGGATGTGCGACCAAGCAAATACAGTTATCTCTGTATAATGAGGTAGAGCAACAATGGATGCAACCTTATCTCTAACACTAGTAAACAGGGTGAGTGTTTATTCTTACAGATAATCTAAAATAGGAACCAATATATATTAAAAGCTGATTCTGTCAGTAATTTCAGGTTGAGATTTCATATTCTATGCCTATCAATTTCAACCTGAAAAAAGCATTAGTTTATATAAAATGGATTTAAAAAAATAACTTAGAAAATTACATTTGTTGCACTGGTAAATTTTTGGCTATAGAGGCAAGTGTGATTGAAAAAGAATCAGGTAGGTGGGCTAGATGCCTGTGATGAATAAGAAAGAACTTTGGTGTTTAAATTGACTTCAGTTGATTCAAAGAAGGAGTCTTCCTGCTCCACATTCTTCTTTGACCTTTAAGAATGAACCCATGAAAAATAAGAATTGTGTACATTTTTTTAAAGATGAATTTTCCACAAACACCCTATGTTGCTTTTTAAATCCTGTTACATAGAAAGCTCTATCTAAATACTCACTCAATACTTTTTTCTTATTTAAAACTAAATTCCTTAAAGTTTTATTAATTTTTATTATTTCTCAATTGAATAATTAATGTACCACATGAATCCTGAATAAATTAAATTCCTCAATATCTAAGAGACTAAAATAATCATGGAGTCTAGATCTTTCTATTAGGAAGAAAACAGGATTTGGATGATAAATGCTGGTTCTGGAAGTGATGATGAAAATAAGAGTAACTTTCAATAGTCTCATTGAAGAAAGCTTTAATCTTAAGATTTTGATGCCTGCCACTCCAACACAGGATTTGTTAAGGCTAGTGATAAAAAGTAGACTTTAATTTACCCATATTCTGTAGGGAAGCAGATGGCATAGTGAAAAAGCACACGGTTTTTTGTTGTTAGACCTGGACTTAAACCTTGAATCAGCCCCTTATCAGCTATACGATCTAGAAGTCATACAGGGTTAAAATCTGTGTCAAAGGGCTGCTGTAAGGATTAATGAGTTAATTTGTATGTAAAAATTCCTAGCAAGTGCTTGGCAAATAGTAAAAACAATGCATGTTAATTATTTTTTTCCTTAACCAAAGTACACTAAGACAACTGATGAAATCAGTAATTGTCTGATCAATATTACCATATGGGCTTCTCCCCAGAGGATATTCACCTTAGTTTTACATTCTTGGACTTTGTGATGATTTCCATTATGAAGAGTTGCTGGAGTGGCATATAACTCTTTGTCTGATCTATTGATTTTCACTTCATTAAGGATTTCACCACCATAGTCTCCCAAATGATATCTTGGAAAGGTAACAAAATATAAGAAAATGTTTTATAGTTTAAAAATAAAAACAATGATATTGCAATGAACTGGAACACAACTAATCAAATAGAATAAAAAATTAATCAGATTATTCTTAAAAGAGAAAACTTACAGGAATAAAGCAGCTTATATTTGGGATTTGGCAAAAACCAACTAACCAACCAAAAAAAACCCCCAAAGAATCTCTGAAGGAACACAAAAGACAAATTTCTCATATTTAATATTTTCAAACACTGGGAAATGATGTTTAGAATGCTTACCTCAGGAATCACATAAAACTGTTAGGTATAATATAGTTTATTTAACTATATAGGAAAATGACTATTATATTAGAGACACTTTTTAAAAATTTTTTAAATTTATCCATTCTAAAGATAGAGTGCACGCAGGAAGGGGGAGCACAGAGGCAAAAGCAGAGAGAGAATCTCCAGCAGACTCCCTGTTGAACATGGAGTCCTCTGCTGAGGGGGGGCTTGATCCCAGGACCCTGAGATTATGACCTGAGCTGAAATTAAGAGCTGGATACCTGAGACACCCAGGTGCTCCATGGAGAACACACTGTTAAAATGCACTGAAACAAAAAATGCTTACTACCGGGTCAGAAAATAAAATCATCCTAAACATTCATTTCCCTCAAATTTTAAAGGAAACTTAAATAAAAAGAATGGTCAAAATGACCCCCAGGTTCTTTTCTAAATAAAATTCAATGATTCTGAAAAAAAAATTCAGTGTCTTAGAGGAGCTATACATAATTACACACAAATTTGAAATCCAAACTGATAATCTAGTTTTTTAAAAATAGTAACACATGAATTCTTCCAAAAATGTAGAATTTGAGAATCTATTCCAATTGTTTTAAAGCTAGGCAAAAAACAAAACAAAACATACCGTTTGGTTATATTTTACCCAACATCTGGCTAAAGCTATGATTAGTATATAACAGTAGCAATGTTACCTTTTTTCCACAACTTCTAAGGTTAAGTGCAATAGTTCTCGTTTTGTTTTCTCTCTTCTCTTAATCATTTCCAAAATTGTTATGGCTCTACTAAACTCTCGTCTCAACTTCAACATCTTTTCATAAGAGGCTTCATCATTCTTACGATTCTATTGAAAATAAATTTTAGAAGAATAAACAATTAATCCAATTATCCACATTTCCATTTTCATTCAACAAAATCTTATGAGATCCAAATATGTTCCATAAAAGCAAAATGTTAAAAATGTTAAATGTAAAAAAAAAAAAAAGGTTAAATGTAAAAAATAATCTTAAACAGCAACTACATAAGAGAACCTATCTATTTAACTCTGAAAATAGAAGTATAAGCAAATAGCTCTCAAATATTTAAAAAAAAAAAAGTTGCCCATTGTTGAAAAGATGGAATAACAGAAAGGATCATTCCAATGTAAACAAAATTTTAAGTCTGCCTGAAACAAAACCTAGTGTACCAGAAAATGTAGTCCATTCAAATTGATGCAAGGTGTTTTCCAGTGACAGAGAGAAACAGTTCTGTCAAATCAAGGTTACCTAAAAATAGCCAAAATGGGTCTCTATCCATCCATCCAGCTCTGTAATTGTGGGCTGGAAGGTTCAATATACTACAATATAAACACTTGCCTTGACAAGCAAAACCACTCAGAAACTCACGATATAAAACTGAAAGTTGGATATAAAGCATCTCAAGGAATGTAATTATTATGTTTCAAAGTAATTAACACCTCTCATTGCAGGGCAAAAACCAACTGAAAACTCTGAATTTTGGAGTATTGTTAAGAAGTTCCTACTTCTTAAGAAGATTTAATTAACAACTCAGAGTGAAAGTCCTGCTTAGTAACTAGACAAGGCTCAGTTGTAATTAGCAGCAACTATCTGCCTACGAAAGTTACGGTTAATATATTTTGTTTACTCAAATAACCACAGAATATTTATATTAGGCATGGAACTATTTGCTTAAAAACAGACCTTATTCTATGTATCTTATTCTTATTCTATGTATCCAGACAGACTGCACTTACACAATCTTTCCACCCTTGAGTTAATAACTCAATATGACATTATGACCCAGCAATTACACTACTAGGTATTTACCCAAGGGATACAAAAATAGTGATCTGAAGGGGCACATGTACCTCAATGTTTATAAGAGCACTATCCACAATAGCCGAAATATGGAAAGAGCCCACATGTCCGTAGACTGATGAATGAATAAAGGATGTGTATGTGTGTGTATGTGCGCGTGTGTGTGTCTCTCTTTCTATATACACATACATAAAATGAAATATTACTCAGCCATAAAAAAGAATGAAATCTTGCCACTTGCAATGGCATGGACGGAACTAGAGTGTATTATGCTAAGTGAAATTAGTCAGTGAGAGAAAGATAAATACCCTAAGATTTCACTCATATGTCGAACTGAAGAAACAAAATAGATGAACATGGGGGAAGGGAAGGAAAAATAAAATAACAGAGAAGGAGTCAAACCATAAGAGACTCTTAACTACAGAGAACAAACTAAGGGTTCCTGGAGGGAAGGTGGGTGGGATATGGGGTAACTGGGTGATAGGGATTAAGGAGGGCACTTGATGTAATGACCACTGGGTGTTATATGTAAGCGATGAATCAGTAAATTCTACCCCTGAAACTAATACTATACTATATGTTAACTAACTAGAATTTAAATAAAACCTTTAAAGAAAAAAACCCCCAATATATTAAAGAGATGACTACTAGGGACACAAACTCTTCAGGAGTAAAAGCTGTTGTCACTTCATCAGGCAAAGATCACAAATATTTAGTGTGCTTGCTAAGTGCAAAGCAGATATGGAATATATTCTGGAAGAAAGAATTTATAAATACCTGTTATGAGAATTTGAACAGTTTAAGAAATCAGGATTTATGAGCATATCCTAATTGATTTGATGTGAAAAATTACTTGTAAATATTAACCAAAGCTTTTGTATTGCTCCTCTCTTCTATTGTCAAGATCAAGTATGTTAAGAGTGGTTAAAAAGGAATGCAATATGACATTACAATGAACTTGAAGCCAGGTTTCATACTAGAGAATTATAAAGGAGAAAATAAAACTTGAGAAAGACTCAAAGTTTTACTCTCTTTTATGTGTTTCTTGTATTTGAAAATTAATCATCACCTATAAATCATAACTTAAACTAAGTCCTATTAAGGTACTACATACTTGTATTTTAAAATGCTATGTTAATAAGTCAGTCTTTTACCTTATTAAAAGGAAATTAATCTTCTCCCCTCCTTCTAGTACTATGTAAGATCAGGTAAAATCTAAAGTACAGTTTTGAGCAAAAATTTTTGGCAAGAAGGCAGCAATAATACCTTCCAACTGAAATAAAATTAACATGACCAAGAGCAAATATTAAAGTGTCCCCTTGTATAGAGTACTGCACAGGTCCCGTATCCTCAAAAGGCTTAAAGTTTAATAATAATGAGACACACAGATTCAAAGATGAATAATAATATAAGGCCACATCCCACCTGAACAATATTCAAAAGTGCACCAGAACCTTTTAAGATTACCCTCCTCCTCACTAAGTGTTCCTCGTGGCCCAACTGCTTCTGCCCTGTCTTAACCAGTCATTTCCCGCTCTCTTTAGACCCAAATAACTACCCTAAATTTTTCCTTTCTCTAGCCCTATCTTTATTTTGAAATGATTTCAGATTTACAGTAACAAAACAGTAGCAAGAATTCCTATATATCTTCATCCAGATTGCCTAAATGTTATTATTTTACATTTGCTTTATCTGTATGTATGTATGTATGTATGCATATTACTAAATCTATACTATTATGGACTAAACATTTGTGTCCCCTGAAAATTCATGTTGAAACTCCAAGCCCTAAATGTGATGTTATTCAGAGGAAGGGCCTTTGGGAGGTGATTAGGTCATGAGGGTGGAGTCCTCACAAATGGATCTGTATGCTTATAAAAGAGATCCCAGAAAGCTTTCTTCCCCTTTCACCACAGCAAGAAGACACAGCAAGATGACTTCTGAACCAGGAAGTAGGCCCTCACCACACAATGAATCTGCTGGTACCTGTATCTCCGACCTCCTAGCCTCTAGGCCTGTGACAAAGAAATATTTGTTGTTCAAAAAACTCAGTCTCTGGTATTTTTGTTACAATAGCCTAAATGGACTAAGATATATATGTGTATATATGTATATGTATATATATGTGTGTGTGTATATATATATGTAGACACATACACAAATATGTAAAATTAGTAGTCATATTTAAAAAAATTTTGAGACTAGTTGAATATATACTGCCCCTTCATCCCTAAGCACTTTAATATGGACTTTACAGAAACAGTGATACTCTCTTATATAACCAATACTAGTTTTAAAATCAGGAAATTAACATTGACTTTATTCATAATTCATTAATTATCCCACTAATATCCTTTTTGACAAATATAATTGTAAAATACATTTTTAATATGCCTATATAATTATTGCTATGAAGGACATTAGCAGGACAATTTTTATTATTAAATTCACTCATAACATAAAATTTTCTCTTGGTCTAGGATCTGACTCAGGATTACAAATGTACTTAGTTGTCATGTCACTTTAATTTCCTATGATTTGGAATAGTTCCTTTGTCTTTCTATAGTGATCACGACCTTGACATTTTCTAAAAAGAATTATTTATTTATGGCGGGGGGAGGAGTCTTAAGCAGACTCCACAGTGAGTGCAGAGCCTGCCGCAAGGCTCCATCTCACGACCCTAAGATCACAATCTGAGCTGAAACCTAGAGGTGGCTGCTTAACTGACCATGCCATCCAGGCACCCCATGATCTTGACATTTTTACAGAATAGAAGCCACTCATTTGTAGGGATGTTCCTCAATTTGGGTTTCTTTGATGTTTTTCCATAATTAAATTCAGGTTATATTTTCTTAATAGGATTATCATGTAAGTGGTATTGTATCCCTCTCCTATATCAGGAGTTAAATGATACTTATTTGTCTCCTTACTGTTGATGGTAACTTCGTTCACTTGATTAAGATGGTGTCTGTCAGGTTTCTTCAAATAACTGTTTTTTTCCTTTTTTAATTAAAAAGTATGCTATACGACTATGTACCTTATTTCTCATCAAATTTCCTCCCAATACTTTATTATTATTATTATTACTATCATGGTTGCCAAATGGTGATTTTTCAAACTTCCTCATTCCACTGACACTAGAAGGTAAAATTCTACTGTTAAGGAAAAGTGTTCCCTTCTCTTTTATCAATCAATCCATCTACCAATCATCCATCCATCCATCCATCCATCTATTTATATCAGTATGGACTCATGGGTTACTTATACTCTATGGGTTATTCATTACTCTATTTATATTGACACTTAGAACTGTCCCACATCTGGTTAGTAGAGTTCCCCTTCAAGCTGGCTCTTCAGGCTGTCTGAGATTGGTCCAACATTCCTTAATCTTCAATCAACAGTCTTACTTTCTGGCATAGCCGAATGTTCCAAGCTTATCCTTATACTTTCCTAGTCCTCGACCAGGAAATACCATTTTCCTAAGAAAATGGAAAACGGTATTTAAAAATCATGATCTACATAGTAGGCATGCTCACTGCTACTCAGCATCATTGCTTCTAGACCCTCTTCAGCAAATAGAACTAAGAAATACACCTGTAATATGTATAGGTACATATATATACACAGATTCACATCTATTTCTGACTCTCTCTCTATAAAAACAGTGAGTTCATACTGACATTTTCCCCATGCTTTTAAGATGGCCCTAACCCTGTTTTCAAATCCACTTATTTTCTTTATCTGTCCTCACAACGGTCTCTGCTCTGGACCAACTCTTTTCTCCCTGTTCCCAGTTATATATTACAGTTCTGACCTACTGCTAAATCTCTAGGAAGTGGTTCTCAAACTGCTGCACTTTTTCACTTTTAAATTGTTGCACTTTAGAATTAACTACAGATCTTTTTATAACCAAGGATAATTCACAGGAGACTGTCATATGCAGCCAGACTGAGAACAACTACTCTGAGTTTCCTCTCCTGTCTATCTTGTTTATTCTGGGCCACACAGAGGGAGGAGAGAAAGTGCAGTTGTTAACAGTTGTATCTATGGGGTTAAACATATTAAACACACATGCTGATTCAAAGACTTTCCAATCAGTGCTTTCAGACATGCTGGTGCCTTAAGACTGTCTCATGTAAGAATGTCCTTAAGTACTTAAGCACTTGCAAATTAAATAATAGTTTAGTGAATTAAAATTAGATTCTAGACTGCCAAGAAAATATTTCAGAAGTCCTTTATTTTAGAACCTTTATATCTAGCTATATACATGTTTTCAATTTTGTGGAAACAGAAAAGAAAGTAGAGAACCATTGTTAGCTGTATTCATTTTTGTATATCCCATGCTTGCCCACCTCTGGAACACCTAGGGGTACCTACTGTTGACTGCTTTCCCAACTTTCTCATTTTGAAACACATAAATATTTCTAAGCAGTATTAGTGTGCATGAAGGGGTCTTGGTCCCACAACTGAAAACAGGAATAAAAAGACTACCAGAAAAGACAATGGACCACTGTGCAGAGGATGGTAAAAATAACAGATAAAAGAAAGGGTAAAAATCAGTGTCAGGAAAAAGTGGTAGTAGTTATTCACAATGGTGAAGCACCTAAACATATGAACCCAGTCTAGCAATTCTCAATATACACTGGTTAGAAAACAATGATTTAACCTATTTAAGAATTAAATGGATTTAAATATTTAGAATATTCTTTACATGTCAATAAATACTGCTAATTTTAAGTACCCACTCACTAAAAGAAGTCCAATGATACTCTTCCTTCAAAACACATTGCTAAAAGTCTATGTTTTGCAATACAGCTGAATCAATTACATTGCTTTGAAAGATTTTACTTATTTATCTGAGAGAGAAAGCATGAGCAGGAGGAAGGACAGGGGCAGAGGGAGAAGCAGACTCCCTGCTGAGCAGGGAGATACAGGGGTTAATCCCAAGACCCGAGGATCATGACCTGAGCTGAGGGCATATGCTTAACCGACTGAGTCATCCAGGTGCCCCAATTACATTTCTTTTAAAAAGCAGGTGGTAATTCAGATTTTTCAATGGTTCAGATAAACCTCTCCTTCCTCATGTTCAATTGTCTATATTTATAAACTTACCTCATGTTAATCTTTTCTAAGCAAGATGTTAAATCTTCATAAAGTATCTTAGATTTCCTTAGCTAAGAACTAAAATATCAAATTGAAAACTTAGCCTGGGTTAGGGTATGTCATCTACACTTGGGAAATCCAAGAAAGACTTAACAGAAAATGGTTGTTAACCAGTAGGAGAATTTCTCCTAAAATACACTATTCCTGGCAGCTGTTATGCTTCACAGCTGTTATATTAACAAGTGACAATGACAAGCTTTTAATGTTAGGAGAAACAGGAATCCACAGAAAATGCTTTGCCTCCAAATCACAATTACTCATGGCTTTTACATTTATATGTTCCAATTTTTTGCGGGTTAGAGAATGTATTACTATGTATGGTGTTTACTGTTAATTATGAGAAATGGAAGACAGTGAATACCCCCTCTGAAGTAACAGGTTCCTCTATACTATATCATTCCACAATATGAGACCTTTTTCTCTCAAAATTCCAGCTCATACTGCTTCTGAAAGGCAGATGGGCACAAGCACAAGTTCATCAATTTGAAATTTGCCACAATGGACAACTCAGAAAAGAAGAAAAACATTCCACTGTTACTTCTGACTATTGGCAGAACAGGCTTGAAAATGAACTTTCCCTACTTCTCATGACCCCATAGTAGGTAGAGGCAGTAAAGTCCATTTTTATTTTCAAGAATTAGAATGTGGTTTCAAAGGAGCTGTAAGTTCTTAGGCTGCCTAAGAGGGTATGTATAGAAAGTATATATAATTTACCAAAGAACTCAAATTTCTGAGGTACATAATGACATATAATTCCTTTTACTACTTAATTTCAAGTCTGAAACGGTATAAACAGACCTATAAAGGGCATGGGTATTAGATATTATACCAACAGAAGCTGACCGATGGAAGCTACTGAAGAGTAGGATTTCTAACATTAAGTTTAACAATGTTATTAGCTCCCCTGTATGTTCAAGGTATTCAAAATTATTGAAGTTATTAGCAGAAAAAAAATTGGTCTTAAGTACTATTAAGGCACACTCAATTAAATCTAATTTGCACATTACCTTTCGAGTTTGCATTTTCTCTGTTCTCCTCCGAAAGGCAACATAAGGGTCATTGTTGGTAGAGCCGTCTCTTTTCTCTTGTTTTATCTGAGGAATGAGGGACGGCCCCCTGCAGTTTTTACGTTTTCTTACCCAGTAGTCATACACAGCTTTAATAAGGTAATCATCTTCATTTAGCAGCAGTTTTGCTTCCTGAAGTGTTACAAGCTAAATGAAAAATACAAATTGTCATCAACCATAAGGTTTGAAAAAGAGAAATCAAAGTTAAGCTATATATACCTATAGAAAAAAATGTCATCAGTCTAACAATTATGATCAGATATCATGACGGCAGAAAACACAATTCAATTTTGAAATTTTATAAAGGATTTATTAGTAAAAAGATTTATCTAAAAAATTATATTTTGCTCTGAGAGATACTAAGTACCACAACTTAAAATATTTAAGAAGCCTAAATGAACAATAGTTGAGAAGATTTATGCCTCAGTTAAGTCTATTGTTATGTCTGGAACAGTGATCCTAGGATGGTTCCTCTAGGAACTGTCACACTGGTATTTCAGGGATCCACTTCTTTATCAATGCAGTCCATATAAAGTTGATGTATCTCAAACTAAGGTTTGGAAAAATGTGCTTGGTCATATCTATTTCCTTACTGCTGGTAAAGATAAAATAGATTGATGAGCTTTAGCAGAATAGATTATGGGTTAATCATATCCATCTACAGTGAACTCTAGAAAAAGATAATGGGAGCCTTAAGACTCCAGTTTTAAGACTGGAAAACCTCAGTGAAGGGCATCCCAATCTTTTTACTTTTATCATTTGGAGATGAAGATTCGTTTTTAAAACAAATTGAGTTATCTCTTAAGAAATGTTTTCCTAAAACTTGGAAATGAAGGGGGAAATATTCTTTCTGAAACTGTAAGATCAATATAGGAATTGATCTGATGGTTGTTATGAAGTCAACTGACTATAGCATGACCCACCAAATAAATCTGATTTCTCATACTGGTATGATTTCATGGAATAAACGCAATGGTCATTGGACTTCCAGTCCTATGATAGTGATTACCAGGGCTAATTAGTTGGTTTCTTATTATAATTTGGCTGCCAAGACTGGCCACAGGAAGAGAATATACTGACGATGACAACTCAAGTATTCTAGTCCATGTAATGATGACATTTAGTGCAAGAAAATTTTATGTGGCCAGAGTTTGGCTTAATCAATGTCTCAGTGAAGTCACATTAAATTCATCTGAATGGTTGAGTAACTTGGGTCTTTGTAAAGTGGTGGGCCAGAGCCTGGAACAAGATATTAAACCGAAAGAACTAATACTTCCAAACATCAACTTTAAACGGGCACCTTTGTTAGTTGAAGTTCTCTGGAATAGTTCAAGGTCTATACAGTGCCAGTGGTAGAGTAAGAACCAAGCTTTCTGGATCTAATAAAATTTGACCTCATGCTTACAGCATCATAACATCACTGGAAGCTTTTGTGTGCCCTGGGAACCAAGGGAAACAATGCTGTGATATGCTACACATCTTCAACTGTTTGGTCATTCTGCTTCTGATAAATGTAACCTTCACTAATGATATCAAGAACATACTTTAACTTTAGAGTAGGGAGGAGGATAGGTTTCTTCCTATCAAGCCATAGAGCAGTAGTGAGATTCTTACATAATACTATCAGGAAAACACTGCTTCCTATTCTTCCTGCAGGAGATGTGAGGGGATCAAAACACAGCCTCAGATTTCCTTCTCTGGTGCTTTTTGCTCCTTCTACAAAGGTCTTTCTGCCTGGTTGTTAAGTACCCTCTTTATATCTCAGATAATAAGAATTCAATACACTGTTTACAATTAAACATCCTGACATTTCTTTCCAATGTTAACCATATTTCTCAGTTTACTGATGTTTTTATGTTGCTATACAGTAAATTTTTATTTTACTGAGTAACTGAGTTTTAATCATTCTGTTAAAATTATCTTTAGCTATTCTAAGGCAATTAGTATCACTTGTATCGTTATCATCATGCTGACAGCATCAATTTGAGTGGGTAAGAACTAGTTGTAGATAAAGTAGTCCCAAATTATTAGGACACAAAAATCCACAAAATCAGAATCCTACTACTTTTCTATCTTAAGAAAAAAGTCCTGCCATTCAGCACTTTCTCTACTAGAAAGCAGTGGAAACCAGTATTTACATGACAAAAAGGTCAGTGATAAAATTTATTATTTCCAAGATACCTCTGAGTTGTTTGATTTACTTACTTTAGGGGCTTGGAGATGAGATAAAAATTATTCCACTAGCTGGACTTTTCTTCTAGATTGCCACTAGCTTCACGAGGACAAGGATCACTTAGTTTGTTTACATACAGATCCATGGTTCAGCAATTTCAAGAAATACATTTATAATACATAAATGAATAAACTATGTATAAAAAAGTAATGTTTTAAAAATATAGTCAGTAAAGAAATAAACAATTAATAATCAACTACTATCAGTTTATCATTGTGTTACATAGGTTGTGGGGAAATTAGGGAAAAAATTTCAAGATAAAACAACTACCAACAGAGACTCAGAATATGACAATCAAGGCAAGACAAATACAATTTAAACAATGAGAGAACAATGTCAGAACTTTAGAACTCAGTATTAGTGCATTAAGATACAGGACAGAACCACAAAATACTCCACCTGGGAGTGCTTGAGTTGGTAGCTTAAGAGACAAGTATAATTTCTGAGGACATATATTGAAGAAAAGAGCAACAAGAGGTAGAAGAAGAGGAGATGAAGAAAGAAGAAGAAAAGATTTGAGAAACGTGGAGGTCAACAGCATCTACTACTATGGGGATATTTAGTAGGATACGGGCTGAAATGAATGGATGATAATGAGAAGGCCATTGGTGACCTGGGTGCAATCAGTATACTGAAAAATGCACCGGAGTAGAGAAAAACGTTAAACAGCATGTCTAACCTTTTTAAAATGTAACTGACGGGGGGGGGGGGGGAAGGAGAGACAAAGGGTGGTAATTTATAGAGAAAGATGGGGTCAAATGAAAGGGTTCTCTTGGAAAAAGGGACCCTTGGCATATTTTTGGGCAAAGAGACAATGAAGAAAGGAGAGAAGAGATAATTAAAGATGAAATATGCAAGGAATACTGGTGCACGAGGAAGAGTTAAAATTAAAATTTAGGGACTGAAGGAAAAGGGATAAAAAACATCATTGTGAATTTGGGGAGTTACTGTAGTAACTATACATGATACAGGATCATGTGTAGTTAAGAGAGTTAAGAAAAAAAAAATAAGTCAGAAAAGTAAACTTGAGAGGTCTGTGGACCACCAAGGTGGAGATGCTAACAGGAAGCACAAAAAGAGAAAAATGTCCTGGAGTTTGAGAAGGAGGCCAAGTGTAAGGATATACATATTATTACCCTCACAAAAATCCTTGCTAAGGGGATATTAACCCCAAACACACAGGATAAGACGATCAAGGAAAGAATTTCAACAAACTCTGATGTTTGCAGAAATTAATGAAAGGACTCAGTAAAAGACAATTACAAGGAACGATCAAAGAAAATAATTTAAAAAATCAGAAAAGAATAAAGTATATTCAAAAGACCAAAGGTGATGAGTTCAAAGAAATAAGGAGAGCTCAATTAAAATAAATCAATGGGGACTATATAATGACAGCATTTGGCTGTGATCAGTCTGATCAGTCTGTTTTTATGTCTTCTCTATCAACCTAATAAATATTGCTTTAACCACAAACTTGGTTCCTTGCTTTGAGATCTTCTACTATGTCACTTGCAAAAAAGGAAAAATAAAGAAACCCAGGAATCCACAGTTCAGGCACTTAGAATGACAATAGTCTTTGTTATCTTTAATCCTTAGTCCTAATAACAGGACCATTATCTTGTCCCTAAAATGAACCTCCACCTTTGTCTACACTGCTGAAAGCAGGTGCTATCATGCTGAGCCTACCCAGCTTTAGGGTTTAAAGCCTGTCACTGAGCAAAGAGAAGTAAAATAGGTATTTTACGGATTATACATAGATCATTAATTGTATTGTTCACAAATGCTTTTTGTTTATCCTGTCCCCACTTAAATAATAAGCTCCCCAAGGGCAGAACTTCTGTCATCTCTCTTGTTCACCCAAGTACTAAATAATTATTACTTACAGAAATGAAATAAAGCAAATTACAGAACAGAGAGCTGAAGGCTTCACCACCAGTAATTTCTGAGCAATCATGGAAAATAACAGAAATACCAAAATAAAGACTAAACTTGGGACTGCTAGAAAAGTTTGCATATTAAGAAGAAAAATGAAATCATACCTAATGCCCGTAATCAAAATCTCAGGAAAACTGCACTAATAAGAATATTTTTGATACTCAATCTGATAATTAAAACAAATTTGCAATAAAAAAAGACAATCTCTCAAAAACCAAGTGAGCTTTACAAAATTCAGTTTTCAATGTACTTCTTTTGATAGCACATCAAATATTACTTTCCATCCAAATGGGGGGAAAAGACTAGTAGAAAGGCTAAATATGCAGCAAAGTCCTCTCACAATAGAAAAGTTTTTTAAAATGTTCTGAAGAGCTGGTAATGCTTCAAGGATTTAAAGGACTTAACTTGGGAGGTAAAGGAAAATAATGAATTTGTAATGGGTAAACTAGTGAAAAGTGTTTAACAGTCTACTGTAAAACATTTATTTATTTCTGTAACTTACTACATTAATAACAATATATTAATATACCACACAGGTACACCAAGAAGTTATTTTAAAAAGTAGTTTATTTTTTAAATCCAATTACAATATCTATACATGTTCATAACAGTAAATTTGGAAAACAGAAAAACAATAAAGAACATAAAAATCAACAATAATTCTATCACCTAAATAGAATCATTACTGGTATTTTGTTGGGCTTTCTTCATCTTTTATTCAATGCACACATATAAATGTAAATGCTTTAAATGAATCTCAGAGATTTGTACTTAAACAATTCTGTATCCTTTTTTTGAACTCTAACATTATATAATGAGCAATTTTCACTGATATTCAAAAATGGTTTTTAATGGCTATGTGATATTCCACCCTACAGACAACTTAAGTTATTGTGAACATCCTTGTTCAAAAATCTTTGACATTTTCGCTAATTTTTTTGAGAATGATTCCTAGAGGCAGGATTACTAAAGCAAAAGGTACAAACATTTTAAGGTTCCTGACATATGTTGTCTGATTGTCTTCCAAAAAGACCATTCCATTTTCAGTTCTCTATATCATATTTAGATAGTCCACTAAAGAAAATAATCTCCATAAGTAAAATTAAAAATAGATCTAAAATGATAATGAGTACCTTAATAAATGTGAGCAACTAAGAAGGATTTGGTATGAGTTATCTGCCTTAGAGATACAACCAAGCAAATTTAGCCTTTGAAAAGGTTCAAGAAGGTGCATAGCATTGCAGCTAGTATTACTTTTTATATCCAAACAAGAAGAAAGGTCAGAATAGTACTCTTCATACTCCTATTCAAAGAAATTATGCTTAAGTATTCAGTTCAAGGAATACTGTATATAGAAATTCTAGGAAAATTCAAAAGGCAGTATAAAATAAAACACTCAGGTCTAAAGACAATGCAAAATAAAGTTGCTAACTGGATTAATTTTAAGACAGGAAACATTTTTACAAGGTACAGTACCTGATTAGAACTGGCTTTTTCAAGTCTGTCAATCATAATTTCAAATTGCAAAGGCTTAATTTCCATCTTTCTGTTAAGTCTATTTAATAAGGTCTCATCTTCTGAATCCATATCATAATCTGGTTGCTCGTTGTCTAGATTAAAGGCTAGAAAAGAAAAGAAAAATTCTTCAAACTGAGGAGAAATTATGGAGTTATATAGTGTTTATATTTGACCACAGAATACTTCTAAATTACAATTCACTGACCAAAGAGTTGCTCATGAGCTGACATCTAAAAACTGGTTCCAGAGTACAAGGGAAACTAATGTAACATACACTCTGCACCAACTATTGTGTGAAATAATAATAATAATAATAATAATAATAATAATGATAATAATAATAAATTTAAATTGGTTTCAGAGACTAAAAGCACAGTGGAAGAAAAAATCTTAATTCATATATGACTTAAAGTATAACAGAATAGTAAAAGCAATAACTAAGATTAATTTATTTTAAAAATAAAGGATCACAACAACTACTAAATGGGAAAAAGTATTTGCAAATGACATATCTGATAAAGGGTTAGTATTCAAAAGATATAAAGAACTTATACAACTCAACCAAAAAAACAAATAATCCAACTAAAAAACAGGCAGAAGGGCGCCTGGGTGGCTGAATGGGTTAAAGCCTCTGCCTTCGGCTCAGATCATGATCCCAGGGTCCTGAGATCGAGTCCCGCATCAGGATCTCTGCTCAGCAGGGAGCCTGCTTCTCCGTCTCTCTCTGCCTGCCTCTCTGCCTACTTGTGATCTCTGTCTGTCAAATAAATAAATAAAATCTTAAAAAAACAAACAGGCAGAAGATATGAACAGACATTTTTCAAAAGGCATACAGACAGCAAACAGACACATGAAAAGATGCTCAACATCACTTATCACCTCGCAAATGCAAGTCAAAACCATAAAGATATCACTTCACACCTGTCAGAATGGCTAAAATAAAAAACTCAAACAATAAGTGTTGGCGAGGATGTGGGAAAAAAAGGAACCATCTTGCACTTGGTGGGAATGCAAACTGCTGCAGCCACTGTGGAAAACAGTATGGAGGTTTCTTAAAAAATTAAAAACAGAACCACCTTATACTACTACCCACTACTGGGTATCTATCCAAAAAATAAAAAAACACTAATTCATAGGGATATATGCACACCTATGTTATTGCAGCATTATTTAAAACAGCCAAACTATGGAAGCAGCCCAAGTATCCATCAATAGATGAATGGATAAAGAAAATATGGTATACATACAATGTAATATTATTCAGTCATAAAAAGAAATCTTGTCATTTGTAACGACATGCATGGAGCTAGAGAGTAAAATGCTAAGTGCAATAAACCAGTCAAAGAAAGACAAATACCCTATGACTTACACATACATAGAATTTAAGAAAGAAAACAAATGAAAAAAGGAAAAAAGAAAAGAGAAAGACAAACCAGAAACCAGACTCTTAACTATAGAGAACAGATTACCAGAGGGGAAGTGGGGGACGGAGGGGAAGAGGTGTAATAGGTGAAGGGGATTAATTGTACACTTACTCTGATGAAAAGTGAGCAATATGCCCAATTGCTGAATCACTGTATTATGCACCTGAAACTAATATAATGCTATATATTAACTAAACTGGAATTAAAACAAAAAAATTAAAAATAAATACTTTTCACTAATAGAAAAAAATAAAGCATCACAAATTATATGCCCAAACAGTAGCAATTATTAAAAAAAAATGATATGGATTTGTCAACATGGTAGTTTGGTAACGTAATGAGAAGCTACAGAAGAAAATTAAGAATCTAGAAATAAGGGCACCTGGCTGGTTCAGTCAGAAGAGTATGAGACTCTTGATCTTGGGGTCATGAGTTCTAGCCCCATGCTTGTGTAGAGATTACTTAAACCAAATCTTAAAAAAAAAAAAAAAGAGAGAGAAAAGAAAACAAAGAAAGGAAAAAGAGTCTAGAAATAAACTCAAGTACAAAGAATGGAATGGCATTTCAAAACACTGAGAATAAAGTAGATTATTAAAAAAGGGTCCTACTTACTAGTTATCTTTAAAAAAACTTAACTTGGAATTCTACCTTATTCCTAATACCAATAAATGACATATTTAACAAAATTTCATAGTAAAAAATAAAACAAAAAAATGCTAGAAGAAAATGCAAGGGGAAAATGTATGGGTGGGTACAAGCTCAGAAGCCGTAAAACTGATTAAATACATGGAAACACAAAAACAAGATATGTTTCACTTATCAAATAGACTAAAATCTAAAACTTGGTGATATATTCTTTTGGAGTAAATGGGGGACTGTGAAGAGGAAATTAAAGCTGTTTTTTTGTTCAATTAAAAACACATACGCTTGGACTTGTCAATTCTATTTCTAGGAATTTATCCTCTACACACACATACAGAAAAAGATAAAATATACAAGAGTATAAGATGTGACACTGTAAGAAGTAAAAAATACAAAAGAAGCAATGTATGTGGGAACAGAAAAACATATGATGATTTGTACATACATACAGTAGATGGAAGCCCTAAAAATGAATGACAACAATGTATGTACACTAATATGGAAAGAAACCAATCTTAACAGGCAAGAAAAGCTAAGGTACAGAATAGTGTACATGTGCACTTACACATATTTTAAAAATAGAGTATCTATGTATACATAGATACATATTCTTATAAGTGCACAGTGTTTTCTTAAGGATTTATAAATTTATTTGAGAGAGAGAGCAAGCATGAATGGCAGAGGCAGAGAGGAAGAGAGAATCTCAGACAGACTCCATGCTGAGTGCAGAGTTTGAAGCAGTGCTTGATCTCACAATCCCGGAGGTCAGGACCCCAGCGGGAAGCAGGAATCTGATGCTCAACCAACTGGACCACCCATATGCGCCCAGAATATATATTTTTAAAAGATATTATTTATTTATTGGACAGAGAGAGATAGAGAAACCACAAGCAGGGGAGAGGGGCAGCGGGAGAAGGAGAAGCAGTCTTCCCAAAGAGCAGGGAGCCTGATGTGCAGCTTGATCCCAGGACCCTGCGATCACGACCTGAGCCGAAGGCAGATGCTTAACCAACTTAGCCACCCAGGCGCCCCAGAATGTATTTTTTATATAGTAAACAAAGATATGTTTTTAAAAGGGTAAGGAGAACACACACATACACACATATGCTCTCTTATAATCACACAGAGTATTTTTGGAAGGATATACAAGCAAGTGGTAATAGCTTTCCACTTCTGGGAGAGAGATTGTGTAGGTAGGGAAGTGAGTGTAACCTGCTGTTTGAATATACAAGGCATTTACAAGGTGACTGGTTATAGCTTAGAGAATTTATAAAACAGAGGTGGTCTAAAATTACCTGATAAAGCACATATTACTTCTTGCTAAAGGTACCTTTCAAAGTCCCTTAGATTACCTTTTACTTGGATATATTCATATTCATATTCAAGTACCCAACAGGCAGAGCTATGCAGTGGAATGAAAATACAAAGAACCCAGAAAAAGAAATAATGCAAGAAAACTTCCCAGAACCAAAAAATGACAAGTTTTCAGATTAAAAGGGTTTACTGCTTACAGCAGCGTTATCAACAAAAGCCAAACTATGGAAAGAGCCCAAATGCCCACTGACTGATAAATGGATAAAGATGATGCATACGCAACACATATATATGTGCACAATGAAATACTACTCAGCTATCAAAAGAATGGTATCTTGCCATTTGTAATGACGTAGAAAGAGCTAGAGTGTATTACACCAAGCAAAATAAGTCAATCAGAAAAAGAAAAATACCATATGATTTCACTCATGTGGAATTTAAAAAACAAAACTGATGAACATATGGTAGAGTGAAAAAAAGAGAGAGGGAAACATATCATGAGAGCCTCGTAACTATATGAACAAACTGATGGGGCACCTGGGTGGCTCAGTTGGTTAAGTAACTGCCTTTGATCCCAGAGTCCTGGGATTGAGTCCTGCATGGAGCTCTCTGTTCAGTGGTGAGTTGGCTTCCCTCTGACCACTCCCCCATGCGTTCTCTCTCTCTCTCATAAACAGAATCTTTAAAAAAAAAAAAAAAAAAAAGAACAAATTGAGGGCTGATGAAGGGAGGTGAGTGGAGGATGGGATAGATGGGTGATGGGTATTAAGGAGGGCACTTGTTATAAGTACTGGGTATTATATGTAAATGATGAACCCAATTCTACTCCTGAAACCAATACTGAACTGTAAGTCAACTAACTAGAATATAAGCTAAAAAAAAAAAGGGGGAGGGGGCGCCTGGGTGGCTCAGGCGGTTAAGCCTCTGCCTTTTGTTCCAATCATGATCTCAGGGTCCTGGGATGGAGCCCCACATCGGGCTTTCTGCTCAATGTGGAGCCTTCTAACCTCCCCCTCTCTCTGCCTGCCTCTCTGCCTGCTTGTGATCTCTCTGTCAAAAAATAAAAATCTAAAAAGAAAAATGGGTTTACTGATCATGGTTCAAAATGAGTGGTATGCAATTAAATGTGGCACAATGATGGGCTAGTTACTGCCCATTAATTATTATGAATATGAGTATTATTACTACATAATATTATGACCATTATATGCTATGTGTTAAGGGGAAATATAGGATCCCCACATTTCCACTCAAATCTTCAGCAAGGATAAGTACAGGAGGAATACTTTCAGCTTCTCTCCATCCCTTCTCTCCTCAGCCAAGAAAGGAGTGACTTAAACTGAATGGTGAACTTTGGATGCATAGTATCTTATGGTTTTTCCTTCTTTTGAAGATGTGCATTCTTATCAGCCCTCTACTACGTGGCAAGCATGGAGGCTGATTCTGCCCTTGTTTGGGGAGACCTGCTTTGTCCCAAACCAGTGCCCAGCCAGTGGTGGGGTAAGCTTGCCTAATTCAGGAGTTAAGTATGAGAAACTCCACTGGGGTCATATACCTATGTTTTTTTCTTTCCACACCATTTTTATTAGTAACAAAACTGAAATTTTATGTGTCTATGTCTGTTTCTCAATTAGTTCCAAAACAGAAAAGAAAAAAGGATGTTACGTTTTGCACTTCTAAGCAAAATTTGCAGGCTACTGTCAACATTGTAGGCTACACTCAACACTTTATTTTACAAGTGGTTATACTTTTTTTGATTTCAGAATATTCTACCTTCTATACTTTAGTCTCCATCATATGGTACCTAAGATTATACATACTCTATGCTCAGAATTTATTCTATTCACCCTATTCTCACTGGTTATTTACATAAGTAGTATGCACTAGCAAATGTGGCGTAAGCACTCTCTAATAACACAATGAATGTAAGCCAAATGAGAGGGTTTTAAATTCCAGGCTTTGTAAAAACAAAGTAAAACAAACATGGATCATTTCCCTACCTTAATTCTGTGAATTCAGAACTCTTCACATAAACCTATCATTGTAATTATAGATGTTAATCAGTGTATCTACCTGTGAACCCTCCTATGCCATGTTTGATACCATGTAACATTCCATTTCACAGGCAACCATACCATAGATGCGTAACTAACCCTTGAACACCTAACCATAGGTGATCAGTGACCTATGAAATAGAACAGGGTTTAAAGCATACCTGGGCCAGATTTCCTCTAACTGAAATGTGAACAGGAAGACTGCTTCTAGTTAAATAGGGCAGAATGAATACATAAATATGTATCTTGAAATTCCAAAATAAAAGCAGAATAAAAATTTTTTTTTTTCAAATGGCATTTACAGAGGTGATGAGAATGAGCAGGTAACAATTATCGAATTTTCGGACTTAAAAAGTACAAGCTTAGCAGACAGGAGAACACTGACACATAAAACAGTCTGGCTGGGGAAGGGCAGGGGTGGGGAAGGGAGGTGGAGGGAACACAACTAGAAGCAGGAAAACTCCCCCTATCCATCTAAAGACTTATGGAGAGCTGAAATCAACCATTACTCTCTGAAAGAGCAGGTCAGACCCTTCTGAAAATAGGAAGATTAGTTAAAAATCTTTATATGGGTAATTAGATCTTTTCCTCATCCAGTGTAGCTAAGCAGCTACTTTTCCTCCCAAATGGCAGAGACTAATGGCTTAATCTGCAAAAGCTGATTCAGAGAGTCTGTGGATTCTGGAGCACCAGGCATATTGAGGGAAAGTACAAGGCTCCATACCAAAGAAGAAATATTAAGCAAAAGTCTACATGTTGAATAGTGAATTCTCCTAGCACTCCTATCCACTGCCATCTCACCCTGCCATCCCTACCCCCAACTCAGCTATAAAAACAAAAACAGTGTCAGCCACCCAAGAAAAAGCCTTAAGAATTCTTTTATGGAAAAACTGATTACTCCCCTAAAAAAAAGCATCAGATAAATGATCTCACTCAAATATAAATGGACAGCCAAGTAATGCAGAAATCTGAGCAGCAAAACATAAAAAAAAGGAACTCAGAAAACAAAGACAATGCAAGAGAAAGAAGAAGAAAAAAAGAATCCTCACAGAGATATTACCGCATCCATGAAACAAGAACAGAAACAGGATACTATATAAAAGAATACTTAAAGAACAGAAAATTTAAAGCTATAATAGCAAAAAATAAATAACATCAGATTTCTCAACACTGGATGTTAGAAAACCACACCAGTATTCAAAATTCCTAAGGTTGACCATTTCCAACCCAATCTAAAACCCTCTCTACCCAGCCAAACTATCAATCAAGTATGAGGCTACAATAAAAATATCAGACATGCAAGAACCCCCCAAAATGCACATTTCCACACATCCTGTCTTAGAAAGCCACTGGAGGTGTACTCCATTAGAATGGAGTAAATCTAAAAGTAAAGTATGGAATCCAGGAAAGAGGGAAGTGAACCTGAGAGAAGCAAAGAAACTGCCAAGATGACAGATGATAGATAATTATGTGGCAAGCCTAAGAGCAACCAGTCTAGAATAAAACAGCAAAATTAATGGTTCCTGGAAAAAAATGTCCATGGAAGGAATAAAACTGACAGATTATTCAACTGTTTGAACATTTAAAAGAGCCATACTTCCATAAGAGAATGTGCATTGAATTAATGAAAGGCACAAAGAAAAAGAAATAGGAACAAAGATAACTTGTCTCCTTTGAAAATAAAACCCTAACCAAGAAAGGAAATGTAGTCATTAAATACTTGTTTCAGCTGTTAATATTTGCAAAATAATACTGTATATACTGAATACTGATTTAACAATGTGACTGCAGCCAAAAAATGGGACAGGGAAAGTGTGATAAGTAAAGAGAAGTGAGAGAATTTTAAATAGAAGAGAGAATGTACTAAAAAAGCTTTCAAAAGATAGTTACATAAGCCCACTATTTAGAAATATAAAGGTAAATACCAAAAGAAACAAGTAAAGGATTTGAAGGTAATTATCTCTCAGAATGGAGAAAAGACTGCTCTTAAAAGGGGAAAAAATTTTCAACGAATCCTAATGATATGTGTATTAATCTGACAAAAATATGTGACTAAAAAAACTTAAAAACCCAAGCCCCCCACCCCCAAACCAAACACACACAGTGAAAGTGTTAAGGATGGGAGCAAAGAGGTGAAAAGGTACCATTTACAATATGGGCCATAGAAGACCAAAGGTGTGAGGAAAAAGGAATGAAAAGGAAACTAGTAAAAGAACTCCAGTTCTAGTTTACAAGCATTAAGAATCCTTACCCTAATTCCCCCTTTTTTGCTTCAGTTGTATGAATAATCATAACCAACCTTACAGTCAAAAGTGCCTATTTAATATACTTTAACCCTTTGTAAAAAAATTTTTTTCCATGAGGGTCATGAGGTTTCCATGAGGGTCAATACACAGTTTATTTCAAGGTTTTAAGTTATAAGCAGAACTTTATTTTTCCTTTGTGTATAGCCCTAAACATTTCCAGTTAGTTTTCAGTAATTTAACAAAACCCTAATTCAGCTGATGCTTTTAAGTACTGTGAATTACAATTACACATAACAATGATTACCACTGATAGAATTCCTATTACCTCTAAATGAAGGCTTCTGATACATTTTCTCTAATGTTCACAAAGCTGGGAAAGGTATGGTATTTGTATCTTCATTGAAAAATGAAATTAAGATTTCAGAGGTGTTTTAATTAGTTTGTACCTTGTCACACAGAATTTGAACGCAAGTGTGTTGAATTCAGAAGTGCATGCTGTTTCCCCTTTACTACAATCTGCCTAAAAGGAGTGCATTTATATATTCTCCTAGTCCGTGGTTGTTCTTATGATTCTTTTGTTGTATAGAAATCTTAAATTTTAGGGGCGCCTGGGTGGCTCAGTGAGTTAAGCATCTGCCTTTGGCTCGGGTGGTGATCCTGGGGTCCTAGGATTGAGCCCCATGTCTCTGGGCTCTCTGCTCAGCGGGGAGACTACTTCTCCCTTGCCCCCTCCCCCCATCTCAAACAAAAAACAAAAAAAGAAATTTTAAATTTTAATACACTACAATTTATCCACTTCCCTTTATGGTTTCTGTGTTTTGTCTTGAGAATCTTGTATCTTTAGGTCATAAAGTTATCCTCACCTTTTTTTCCCCCCCTAAAAATGCTAACATTTTGTTTTCCATATTTATTCCTTATTTTTATTTTTTTATATGGATAACCACTGTCCCAGCACTACTTATCAAATATTTTCATCCTTTATCCACTGATTTGTAATGCCTCTTTGATCATAAATCAAATTTCCATATATGTGTGGGTAGGCATGTTTCTTAACCTTTTTACCTTTCATGGGTCTACTTATTAGTCAATGAGTAAAAGATTAATATTCCAAACGACAAAATTTTAAGAAAGCATTAACTATCAGGAGTAAGGAAAGAATCAAATTGGGACAGGGGAAGCAGACGTGGGATAGCAACAACTAGACTTCTTTGAAAATCGCTTTATAGATATGACTTTTAGAACCGATTTTACATAGTATGAAACAAAATAAAATCTTGAAACAAAATCCCTAAGAATAAAATTAAATGGAACAAATAAAGCCAACTGTCGTTTGGGTTCTATTACAAGTATCTTTAAAATACAGTAAAGTTACATTTCTAGTGGGAAATACTCTTAAGACAAAAAGCAAAAATGAAGCAACCAACAAACTAAAAAACTTCAAACTATTTTCGATAATTATATTGTTGGTACACACACTGGCATTACTATTCTGAGACTACTGTGCTGTAAAGTGGGATAAAACATGGTAATTATGCAGACATCCTTAGATGTGAAAGAAAGCTGTAAGTGTGTAAAGTATGTAAGACTATGCCTGTAGTCTTGAATTAAAAGAAATATTAGTATAAACTCAATGTATTTTATGTTTCAAATTTAAAATACCTATTTCCTTGTGAGAACCACTAAAATGTTTGAAAAGACAACGGCCAACATGGCCAACCCAGTAGCAATGAACACCCCTAGGGCCTAGATTTCCCACTAAAAAGAACACAGTCTTCCTGGAGATAGGGATTCTTTCAGATCTGAGCCAGGAAATACAAAGGTGAGCCTATGACATCTTAGTTTTCTTGCCTTCTGGTACCGTACAGCCACGTCAAAAGGATTTAAAAAGCTAACCTGAATGTTTTTTTCTACTGGCCAAAAATAGATGAATATGAGTATCATTAAAGATAATGCAATGAGTTGAATCATAATAAAAATATGTTTAAGTCCATGATACATGATGATTCTAAAAACAATAAACATCCTCACAGTCACTTCTGGAATAAACCAAGCTGCATCAGGAAGTATAGAATTTTTGGTTCTCTCACTCTTCGTCTTTTTTTTGAGAATCTAGAGACTCTCCCACTCCAGCTCCCAGCACATGCATAGAGTTGTCCGTGCAGTGGAGGTACCTAAGCTGGAGGCTCAGTGAGGGATTAAGGGTGGTGAGTGGTGCCCCATCAGTCCCTGGACTTTGGTGTGAAGTGACTCCTTCCCAGGGTGGGGGAAGGAAATGGCAATACAGAAGGAACAACGTGGGGAGGAGACCTGAAATGTGATTTTTCTTCATTGTTTGAGCCTCTTGGTGACAAGCAAAGGCTGGTCACCAGTCTGACTCAGGCCTTTCCTCATACCTGCAAGTGATATGATGGATAAGTTGTTCTGCTGTGGAAGCCCAATACCAGGCCAGGGAATTGTTTCATCCCAGAATATTTATGAGCACAGGGCCTATGCCAGAAACTTTTCCCTAAGTGACTCCGACTGTGGAGGTAGATGCTTATTTTGTTGCCTCTGCAGACCAAGTAGAATATAGTCTATTTTTGTTTTTCTTTTTTTCCCCCCATATCATATGATTTTATTTATGCGAAAGGTTCAAAAAAGAGAGAGAGAAAGATCAGTGTTTGGATAGGGCTGGGGGTGGGAAAAGGAAGTGACTGTAAATGGGCATGAGGTTTCCTTTTAGGGTGATGGAAATTAAATTACAACAGGAGGCAGGAGTGAAGGGGAACCCAGGAATCAGGATGTGATGAGTCAAGTTAGCAAGAGGGTAAGGAACTTTGGTCTGGGTTCTAAGGGAGAGGATGAAGAGAGGATACAGTTTTCAGTTTGACCAAACACAGTAGAATAGCATCATCAGAAAAGTTCTCACAAGTGAGTGTGCTCTGCCCTTTCTATACTAAACCTAGACACTCGGTTTCACTGCATTTATATGCTTTGTCATTTTGTGAGCTCAAATCAATTCACAAAAAGACCTGTGCCCACTTAAAAGGGGAGCATCTATTAGAGATCTGGGCCAGTGAGTTTTTGTGTTTATGTTTCTTTCTTTTTCTTTTAACACCTTTGTCAGGATATCATCTATATACCATAAAATTCACATCTTTAAGTGACAATTCGACATATTTATAAAGGATCTAGTGTATTATATCACCATCACACATCAGCCTGATTGTAATGTCTCTCCCTCTGTGATGCTGTCACCCATTAATGATCATTGCCTTGATCCATCAATTCCTTGGGGGCTGCAAAATGGTGATATGCTCTCATTCCTTCTTGTTGTGCATTAGCTGGAATACTTCTACAAAGAGAAACATCCCCTCTTCAACTACTTACAGATCCTGAGACACGGTTCATAGAAAAAGGCGAGATAAATGCTCAATTCCCAATTATATTAAGAAAATGCTGTGGGGTTTTTTTTTGTTTGTTAAAAGATTTTATTTATTTATTTGTCAGAGAGATAGAGTAGAGGCAGCCAGAGTGGCAGGCAGAGGAAGAGGAAGCAGCAGGCTCCCCAGAGAGCAAGGAGCCCCATATGGAACTCGATCCCAGGACGCTGGGATCATGACCTGAGCCGAAGGCAGCCGCTTAACCAACTGGGCCACCCAGGCATCCCAAGAAAATGCTGTTTTTAAGGAATGGTAGGAGAAAGATGTTCTGCTGCTTATGTTTAGAAATTCCCAGATGGGGTGCCTGGGTGGTTCATTTGGTTGAGCAACTGCCTTCAGATGAGGTCATGATCCCAGGGTTCTTCTCCCTCCCTCTCCCTCTGCTGCTCCCCCGCTTGTGCTCTGTGTCAAATAAGTACACAAAATCTTAAAAAAAGAAAAGAAAAGAAAAGAAAAGTAAAACTTGAAGACAAGGTCATTAAAAAAAAAAAAATTCCCAGATGACATGACATTGCATTAGCTATATAAAATTATGGGGTGGGGAGAAATGGTGTAGAGGAACAACATTACAATGTTGAGTGATGAGATCATGGCAGTTCATTGTACTACTCTTTTCTACTTTTGAGTATGTTGGAAACTTCTTCATAATAAAAGCTTTTTAAAAGGTAAGTATCTAAAATATATAAAGAATCTCTAAAAAAAAATCAGTAAATGACCCAGAGAAAAATGGACCCAAAGACATGAAGAGGTAATTCATGTACTAAATGCTTAACATCACTGTAACTGGGGAGAGGTAAATTTAAATCAATAAATACCATTTCATATACAACAGATTGCGAGAAATTATAGAGTTTAGCAATAATAAGTGTTGGTAAAAATATGAAAAAACAGGAATTCATGTATTACTGGTGAAAATATAAAATAGTATAACCAGTTTGGAGGGCAATTCTGCAATATCTAACAAAGTCATACATGCACATTCTTTAAGACCCAGCAATTCCACTTTGTAGGTCTATATCCCACAGATGTACTCATAAATATGGACAAGACATGTGTAAAGCCATTCATTGCTGCATTTCATAAGAGCAAAAAATTAGAAAAAAACTAAATGTCCACCAACAGAACAGATAAACTGATATATTTACACAAAATTATATTTATAAAATGAAAACTTATGGTGACATGAAACATTCATAAGCAACTTTATTCAAAATAGCCAAAAACTGGAAACAGCCCGAATGACGTTGAATAGAAGGGTTAAACAAACTGTGGAACATCCATACCATGGAATTATAATTAGCAAAAAAGAGGATCAAACTAATGAGACATACAACAACTTGGATAAATCTCAAGGAAATTACGCTGAGTGAAAAAAAGTTAAGTATTATAGATTCCATTTATATAATGTTCTTGAAATGACAAAATTATAGAGATGGAAAACAGATTAGTGGATTAGTGGTAGTAAAGCAAGGCCAAGAAATGTACCTATTTCATGAGATTCTTGGTTAGGACTAGATGAAATAATTTGTGCATATCATAGAGCCCAGTACAAAAGAATAGTGTTCCATACTGGTAGGCTGCTATTATTACTCAATTCCACTCCATTTGTAGATAGATCAAGACTATCCAATAATTTAGCAAAATGGAATTAAAGTACAACTTTATGGGTAGGTCTTTTTAGTGCCTTTAATAATCAGAATATACAGAAATCATGGGTTTTAAATACTTTAAAGAAGTCTCAACTACGAATAACTGAAAACTGTAATAGTCTATTGCTAAAAAGTACTTTTTTCTATTTCTTTGAAGGGTAAGACCTCCTGTTTAATAGTCACTACTTCTATTTCTCTGGGTTCTTTTCTTTTTTTTTTTTTTTTAAATTTTT